>JAJOZX010000890.1:892500-997500 GCA_023014485.1 Bathynomus jamesi | reverse complement strand
GTAACTTCACCACGGCTGTGTATAAAACAAGTTCTTACTCATTCAGTTAATTACGATACTTTTTCCCATTCTATTTTTTTATTGTTTTTTTTTTCATTATGTGCCTTGTTTTCATCTCTTTTGGTCATAACTTTTAGTTGGTTGGTTCTTAAATGTATTATTGTGTGAGTTATCTTACCGCTTATTACCTTCAACAATATAGTACTATGATGTTATGGGATTTATATCCTGCTAATAAAGCTTATCTTATCATTAAGTGTAACTCAAACTTTAGAACTAAATAAAAATACATTGGAATGAGAGAAGAGGTAGATTCTGTACTCTCTAGCTGCGGTGAGACAGGGTGTGCGGGGGGGGGGGGGGGGGGGGGGGGGGGGCAATAAAAACGAAGATGGAAAATACTTTCAGAATACTAGGCTCAAAACTCTATAACATACTGCCAAAAACAAAAACAAAAATAAACTGGCGAACCTTCAGCGCACGAACCTAAATAATTTCAAGAATCATATCGACAGATTCCTGTGTAAATTCCCTGATCAGCTATGCGAGCAGGATGAGGGCACAGAAAGCAATTCTCTCCTACACAAATCCCCTGAATGTGGAAGGATGAGATTAGCCCTGAACAGTTTTTTTGAAACTTAACCAGGGTAACAAGTTGTGTGTATATATATATATATATATTATATATATATATATATATATATAATATATTATAGAGAGAGAGAGAGAGAGAGAGAGGAGAGAGAGAGAGAGAGAGAATTAAAATCCCCAAAAGTTAAAAGAATATAAAATACTGAAAACCGCGAAGCTTTTCGAGAGAATTTCCCCCATCATTCAGGCGGTGAACAGAAACTAAAATTGAGAGTCAGAATTAAAACCAAATTTTGGTTGTCAAAGTTTCCTATTTTGGGGAATAATTTACACTGTTTCGAGTTGCCTGAGGCATGACAACTTTTATTAAATACTCCTTTTAATTCTGACTCTCGCTTTTAGTTTCTGTTCACCGCTTCACTGATCAGTAAAGATTCTCTCGAAAAGCTTCGTGGTTTTTAGTGTTCTATTCTTATAACTTTTGGGGATTTTAATTGTTTTATTTAATTTTTTACACAGTTACTGTGTTTTTATATATATATATATATATATATATATATATATATGATACACACAGACCGTGCATTGAACAAGGAACTCTGCTGGGAAAATTAAATCCACTATAGTCCGAATAGGTAATGGTAAATGACAAACATTATAGTTTTTGTCATTTACCATTATTTATTCGAACTATAACCTCTTTAACCTCTTTGCTGTTCCGTGCGTTGGTCTAGCTGGTGGCCCCGCCTCTAGGTCTGGCTTGGTGGAGGAGCGAGTTGCTTTCTTGCGTTCTCCATCGTACATAGCCAGGTATACCCGGCTCATCTGGTACCATCCTGAGCCAGGCATCTCGTCTTCTCTTGAAGACTTCAACTTTGACCGGATCAAGTAAAGATAAGCACCCCTTTTCGCTCTGGGGGTGCTTATCTTTACTAGCTCAAACTTGGGGTGCTTATCTTTACTTGCTCAATATTCTCAAACTGAACAAAAGTAAACAACCTGTACTAAAATAACCCAAAATGTACCAACCACCCACTCGCCTCTCCTTCCTCTTTGACGTCAGAGGAATTAACTTTTTCAGTGTTCCTTGGAAAGTTTACCTCAGTCAAGAGCTAGCATCTGTAAACTATAATAACCCGAAATGGATCGCTCTGTGTACGAACGCGTAATCAAACCATTGTCAGTAGAAGATCCGCTTCCAGCAATTAACTGGATGAAGCAGCAAGGACTTTTGAGGAAAGACTTAAAGTGCAGTCAATGTAAAGTTGTACTGAATTGGACTAAACGTTCTTGTATACAAGATAAGTATCAATGGAGGTGTCGAGTGAAAGACTGTAGTAAATATAAGCATACTGAATCAATTCGTAAAGATTCGTTTTTTTCTCGCTCAAGACTTTCACTGCAAAAATGGATAGAAGCTATATATTTTTGGTGCGAAGAAACAAGTGTTTCACACGCCATTAATATTTTAAATATTTCAAAAGTAACAGTGATTGATATTTATAGTTTTTTCCGTGAAATTTGTACCAAACACTTTGAAATAAATCGGAGTAAATACTTGGGGTGCCTATCTTTACTTGCTTAATGTTGGGGGTGCCTATCTTTACTTGGTAAATTTTGGGGGTGCCTATCTTTACTTGGTAAATTTTGGGGGTGCCTATCTTTACTTGGTAAATTTTGGGGGTGCCTATCTTTACTTGGTAAATTTTGGGGGTGCTTAAGTTTACTAGATACCTTTGGGGGTGCTTATCTTTACTTGATCCCTTTGACCTCTGTAACGTTTCTGAGGTCCTTTGGAAGCTGATTTAAAAGTCTTGGTCCCTTGACAACCAAGCTATTTTCCTTCAGTGTTGAGGAGGTCCCTTGTCGGGCCTTTAATTTGGGAACACTACACATTCTGCCTTTCCTATAGTGGATTTAATTTTCCCAGAAGAGTTCCTTGTTCCATGCACGATCGGTGTGTAACATAAAAGATCTCAGGGGACCATTCTGAGTTCAATCCTATATATATATATATATATATATATATATACACATCAGGGCGTACCGGCACCTTTTTTGAATAATTAATTCGTAGATTATCTAGAATCTTTCTTATTAAATTTTTAAGTTTTCTAAAAACTTAAGCGATATTGTATTATAATATTCTGTAGTATAAAATTATACTGTATACCTATTTTATTTCATGGCAAGTATGGTTGTTATATGGTAAGCATTGAAATCAATTGTAGATAAACTTTACGTACACAACAAATGTAAGGCATCTAAAAATAAATAACTACGAGCTAGTACACAATACAATTTATTATGCAACATATACTGAGTTATTTTGTGACAAACTGGCAACTGTAATTAATACTCATGACCATGACGTCATCAGTCATGTAACCTAGGTGGCGCTGGTTCAACTGTCAGTCTGTTGAACGCAGGTGCAGTAGTTGAATATATATATATATATATATATATATATATATATATAACCCAATGAGTACCGGCACCTTTTTTTTTTACAAAAAAGCACTGTATATATATATATATATATATATATATATATATATATATATATATATATAATGAAAATAACCACGAAGGAAAAAGGAAAAGCAGAATGGTGCTCAAGCGCTTTCATCTGATGACATCCTCAGGAACAATGAAATAAATAACAAGTTCGAGACTATATAGTATATAGAGTAGGCTCCAAAAAAAAATTGTAGGAGGAGCATACAAATTCATAAGGAAAAGCTACAGTACCAGAGTTTTAGCACTATGCCCCTCTTGTCTAAATCCGTTCTGAACGAATTCAAAACAACAGGATCATTAGCACTGGCTAATGTTGAAATTATTTGTAAATTGAATAATGGCAGACTTAAGAATATTTCTATTAACAATGTTGCTTGAGTGAAACAAAATTGAAGATTACTCTAATCAATACAGTGGGATAACTTTGACAAATGGACGAAAAGGGCACTGGACGAAAAGGGCACTGGACGACTGTCCCGTTCTAACGGAATACTGATGCTGTTTTACACGCGTGTGCAAATCCTTTCCCGTCTGTCCAATGCAAAAGGAATCACATTGTTTACAACCAATTTTATAGATAATGCCTGAATTATTGGTAGGACTATTCTTTACTACGATATTTTTCACAATATTGTCATATGAAAATACTACATTAATGTTCAAAGGTTTAAGTACATTAGCAATGCCTAAAAAGCCTGGGAAAAATGGAAGTACTAAAATATTCTTCGACAAAGTGCGAGGGTTATTATTCACTATAATTGTGATATATATATGTGTGTGTGGACGCTCAATGTCCCGGTTGAGGTTTAAGTTTGTTTTTTTGGCTAAAAATACAATAGTTACCCCTTTTTCTTTGTTTATTCAATCCGACGTGAATGCAACGAGTCTTTTACTTATATAGAGGTTCTGAATGTAGTGGGACTAGGCTTGCTTTAAACCCTAGATCCATGTCCCAAAGCTGGATCCTGTCTGCTTTGCAGATAGCTGGTGAGGGAAGCTATATTTATGGGACCTCTTTGCGAGAGACCCGTTGCCCACGTCGGGCTAGCATCATGAAAAAGAAAAACTATGGTATTGGTCATTTACCATTACTTATTCGGACTATAGTGGATTTAATTTTCCCAGAAGAGTTCCTTGTTCCATGCACGGTCTGTGTTTAACATATAAGTTTCTCAGGGGACCATTCTGAGTTTGTGTGTATATATATATATGTTACGCCCAACCAAACATCGAAATCGCTCAGTGAGCAAAAAAAAAAACACAACGCGTTGTGGTTGCACCTAAGTGACCACACACCGATGTTAGATATTTTTTCGCTTCATGGCCGTTCTCAAACAACCACAACACGTTGTGGACGATTCGAATATGACCACAACGGGTTGTGGACAATTTTAAAATTATTGATGCCCGGTTAGGTCAACTGTACGCCCTTGACGATTGGTTATGTCGTGATATTTTCGTTAAAACTTACGAAAATATCACGGCTTAACCTAACCAATCGTCAAGGGCGTACAATTAACCTAACCGGACATTCAGTTAACCTAACCGGGCACTCAGTTGACCTAACCGGGCATTCAATTAACCTAACCAGTTGGTTAATTTTTACATTTATATCTCATTCTAAAGTTACTTAAAATTAATCGAAACCTACGGGAAAATTATTAATAATCATTTTTTAAAGGACTTTATCTTTTTTCTAGCATATCTGCTTAACTTTGCTTTTTAATCGGTGAATACGTCGATAAATATACGTCGTGTTTATATTATTTCAATATACGTCGTGTTTAAATAGAATTTGATGAAAGACATCGGTGTGTGGTCGTTTCAAATCGTCCACAACGCGTTGTGGTCATATCCGAATCGTCCACAACGCATTGCGGTTGTTTGAGAACGGCCATGAAGCGAAAAAATATCTAACATCGGTGTGTGGTCACTTAGGTGCATCCATAACGCGTTGTGGCTGTTTTTTTCGCTCACTGAGCGATTTCGATGTTTGGGCGTAACATATATATATATATGTATATATATTATATATATATATATATATATATATATATATATTGTATATACAGGGTGTTTCATAACATGTGGGATGCACTTTCAGGATGGATTCAGGACCTGAAAACAATGAAAAAAGGTTATATAAACATATACCAGAAATCGTTTTGTTTCCAAGTTACAGCCCGTTTTGTGTTTCAGCAATTCTTTCCGCAAACCTTTTACAAACACTGCTTGCCGACAATGTTTGTGAGTTTGTACGAGACTTATTTCATGTATGGCCTTGCGGATTGTAATGTTTCGTACACTCTATGACATGTTTCAATATCGTTGAGTGTAGAGCCGTCAGTCAATCAGAGGTGCATCGCGGTGTTTCACTGTTCGTATTTGTAACTTCTTACCGTGAATAAGTGCAGTCCAGTGAAAAAAAACCTTAAATGTTTTTGTGCTATTCAGTGATAGTGTGCATTTGAAGTGCGAATGGAGGCTTATTCAAACAGAGAAATGCCAAACATGCATTTCATGTATGGACTTGCCGAGTGTAATGCGGCCGCAGCAAGACGTATGTATGCGGAAAGGTTTCCGAATCGTCGTCTGCCAGATAAGAAGACCTTTCAGAGAATAGACGAGCGTCTTGGTGATACAGGATCATTCAACAAGCTAGTTTCAGATGGTGGTAAATCAATCAGCGCCAGAACTGTTGAGTTGGAGGAGCGAGTCCTGAATCGCGTGGAGGTACATCATGGTGTCAGCAACCGAAGGATAGCAGCAGCAGAGGGTGTAAGATACACAACTGTGTGGAGAATTTTACAGGAACAACGGCTTTACCCATATCACATTCAGAGAGTATAAGGCCTTACTGAAGCTGATGTCCCACCACGAGAGGCTTTTTTTACTTTGTTCCTTCAACAGTGTGCTCGCGATCCTCTTTTTCTATCCT
This sequence comes from Bathynomus jamesi, assembly GCA_023014485.1. NCBI lineage: Eukaryota > Metazoa > Arthropoda > Malacostraca > Isopoda > Cirolanidae > Bathynomus > Bathynomus jamesi. The sequence continues at coordinate 991,451 of JAJOZX010000890.1, read as the reverse complement.
CCTTGTTTTCTGATGAGGCTGCCTTCATAAGAAATGGCGTGATCAATTTTCACAACACTCATTACTCGGCCGAAGAGAATCCGCATACCATCCAGTCAAGGCACCAACAACAATTTAGTATCAATGTATGGACAGGACTTATTGCCGACAACTTAATCAATCCTTTTGTTTTGCCTGGAAGATTAACAGGAGAATCCTATTTCAATTTTTTAAGGAATGATTTAAGCGATTTACTAAATGAAGTTCCTCTTGGTGTCCGACGTCATATGTGGTTTATGCATGACGGCGCTTCGCCTCATTTTGGTCGAGTAGCCAGAGACTATTTGGATGACCATTTCCCTGATAAATGGATAGGCCGTGGAGGACTCATAGCGTGGCCTGCTCGCTTCTCGGACCTGAATCCACTCGATTTTTACCTGTGGAGTCATCTGAAATCCATCGTTTACGTGACACCCATTGACAACGTTGAAATGCTTCGCCAACGTGTAGAACAAGGATGCCAGAAAATCCGAGCAATACCAGTCTATGTGTTGAGGGGTGTATTCAAGCGCAAGGCGGTCATTTTGAGCACTTCCTTTAAAGGTAAGGCGGATACTTGCTGGAACAAATAACGGGCTGTAACTCGGAAACAAAACGATTTCGTGCATATATTTATATAAACTTTTTTCATTGTTTTCAGGTCCTGAATCCATCCTGAAAGTGCGTCCCACATGTTATGAAACACCCTGTATATATATATATATATATATATATATATATATATAATATATATATATTATATATATATATATATATATATAATATATTACTGGTCCTAAGTCTGAAGACACATCCGAATTTAATGGAAATGTTACGCTAATAGGAATTATTATATGGATGAAGAAAAAGATATTTTTAGGAAATGTGTTTATATATAATAATTATATGTTGCAAATTAAATTTGTACAAAATTTTTACAATAATTTGTATATTCGCTTCTCGCATTAATAATGTCAGAACATCTGTTTGGTACCGAAGACACATTTTTCTAAATAAATTGCAGAAATTTTATTACAAATCCTTTGTAGAAACACTCCATAATGATTTTAGGCTTTTTGGTTTATCTTTTGTTATATTTTGTCTTCAAATATTTTTTGTTTACGGTGGGATTAACTTCAGAACTTTGAGAAGACCACTCCGAAATTTTAATAGCTCCAGAAACCTACTTTCTTAAATCAGATAGTTCTTGCTCATTTTGGTTGTGTGTTTTGGATCATTATCATGAACAAAGATAAGGTTTTGCCCAATAAGGTGACGCCCATTGGGCAGGGGATGTCTGCTCAACCTATGGCAATAGTCCCCCTTTTCAATTATTCCATTATTTTTTAAATATCGCTAACTCTATTAACAGAGGTACGTCCGTAGGTAATTCTAGATCCACCTCCACGTTTGAGGTTGTTAAAACCCTCCTACTTGAACTGCTCGTGCCCAAGTCTCCTTACCAACATTCTTCTAGAATTGTCAAACAGTTCAGTCCTGGTTTCTTCAGTATATACACTAGGGTGTGTCAGTTTTGGGGGTGAAATGACTAAATTGAAAATCATGTGATTTGATAGCAATTTAATGTAATCATTTGGCATAAAAAATAAAAAATACCTACATCAATTTTAATTCAAAAATTCCATTTTTCCGTAAATTCGTAACAAAATAACAAATGTGCGCAAACATCCTATCAACATTTAAAATGGCAATAAGATATCATTCAGAGTCTTTATTTGAAAGTAACCAATGCAGTCATGTCCTTTTTGCTGCGGTTCCTTGACATCAGCATTCGGCTTGCTACTTGCGCTTTGATGTAGCCTTCTCGCCTCTCGTGACTATAAACTTGACTAGCTGCTTCTGTGACCATTTTCACACATCTCTCCACACTCTGAGTGTGAGAAGGCCACTTTGGCACTTGCATTGGGGCCTCTTTAAGTTGTGTTAAATCTTTGTTTGTTATACATGTTGTCAGTGGTGGCTTCAAAACTTCCGAACTCAAGTTAACTAATTCTGACAATTTCGTGGCATTGACGTTTATCGGAGGTATCTTCCTTGTCTGAACAGAGCAGTCTCCCAGCTGGTCATCATCTAGTGATGTTCCTCTAAGCTTTAGAGTGATTTCCACAGCCTCAGTTCGCTCTTTGGTACATTGGCTGCAGAGTATTGCTTGCAAAACTGCCTCTGGCCTAACATACCAAGCGGACCTTCTCACCACAGATAACACGATGTCCACCACTACTTTCCTTTGGGTTCTCAGTAGCTGTAATTGAAACAAGATGTGGTTGGGCCCCTACATCCACATTGGATTAAGTTTACATTGAACCAGTGAGGAAGATAAAACCCAATAATAAATTCAACAATCAACATCAAATTCTGTAGCATTTTGCCCTTCAGTGCATGTTTGGAAACCCAAATCCTGCAGAAACGAATCGCTGTAGTTAACCAACGACTGTGACTTACGGGTCAATCTCCAAGAGAGCCAGATTTTGAGGCAACTCTCCTGATCTGATTGCTTGAACAATACGATAAGCGTAAGATTGATCCGTGCTGAGGTCTTTGATAACTTCTTCAGACAACACTGGAAGGGGAGGCCTACTTCGACCTTTGGAAATTTTGTATTTATTTCTAATTCCGTTGCTTCATCTAGCATGTTGCCAAGGGGGCCTGACCACTTGTTGTTGCTCTTTGTAGGACCATCAAGGTCCCCTGTGTGCAAATCGTATACAATCCAAACAAGCCTTCTTCCAAGTTTTTTCTCTAAATGCGTCATAACACCTCCCTGCCATCCAGTGTTCACCGCAGTTGAGTCTCCACCAACGGCCTGCAGTGAACTGTCAAGTCTTCTTTCTTGAAGCCAACATATTATTTGATCAGCAATTGCCTCTGCATGTTTCTTGCCTTCTACTTCTGCTTCAGGAACAAAGTGAAACAAATAGCGGCCACCAGGTTCGGAACACACAGAGTAGTGTTTTCTTTGATGAGACCGGGAAACTTTCTGTCCATTCCCTCTACCTCTAGGAGAGCTTTAGTGTCATCTCTTCTTCCATCAAACAAAAGGCAAGAGAGACCTTCCTCCTTCAAATCTTTTTCATGCTAATCAGATATTTCCTTCATTATTTTTTCTTGTGCTCTTCTTATCTTATTATGATCTATCACTAAGGATGTATATTCTCGGCTGATGAGGCCTGCATCTATCCAAGCGGCAGTGGCAATCTCTGCAGTCTCTCGTAGCCCCGTATGGTGGCGAATACTGGCAAGAGCAATGTTTGAGATGTCTTTAGTGTTGTATTTCATTCTCTTCGGCGAAGGTTCAGATGGCATTTTGGAGCTATCATCTGATGTTGCTTCTTTCTGTTCATCTGAAGAGCTTTCAAAGAAGTGAGAAACCTCTTGATAGAGCTCTTCATCTCTTTGGGTGGCTTCTTCACTCTTCTTTTTCTTCCTTTCTTCCCTCTCTCGGATTTTCTCTTTTTTCTTAGCAATAACAATCTGTTTTTTGGTTTCTGAATAATCTGCCGAACCAATCTGCATACTTCCTTGGCCTCCTGCCTTTGTTCTCTGCGCCTTTATGAAAGCCAGCTCCAAAACAGGGATCTTCTTCTCACGAGGACAGCGACAATCAATGTGAGGGTAAGGTTCTCTTCTGCATGAGGGAGAACAATTGGCTTCAGAACACAACTCTATGGGATACTGGCAGTTAAAAATGTCAAGAAGAGTATCAAGTGTGTGCAGAAATTTATTTTTCTTTGATAGTTTTCCTTTACCAAGTGATGTCTCAACTGTTTTGTGCCACAGCTTTGTTAATTTTAGCTCAATAGTTCTATACTGATTGAGTACAGGTGGTTTGAATAACACAGCTTGTTTCTACTGATGCAGAAGAGGGGGAATCATGTCCCTTATGAGCTCTTTCTCTGTGTAGTTCATTCTATCCTTTGTATTTTGTTCACGAAGGAGTAACCCTAGTCTCAGCATGTCTCGCACTGTTGGTAGTTCTGATACGGGAAGCTCCTTGCCTGTACCGACTAACAGGCTCAAGTGGCATGATGACTGACCTCTTGTCTTCAATTTTGGCATCTTAGGAATATCTGAAAAGAAAGAAAAACGTTTAAGTATTTTATATCAATTACGATGTTTCAAAGTTTAGTCATTCGATGTTCTAAAATTCAATAAAAAAATATTTCATGGGATTACAACATAATTAGACAGAAGAATATGATAATATTAAATAATTGTAATAATCAATAATCCATACTTACAGTTAAACTGTAGTATTCGTCTAGTAGAATAACTATGAAGTAGGTACAAGAGCAATAACAGCAAACCACCGTCTATGGCATCTAAGAGACTAAGAGGCAACTGAGGACTGAGAGTGAGGGACAGTTCTATTCATGTTGTGACTTGTACATTGTACAACAACTATATGACTTTGAAAACACTCCATATGCGATCAGTGGGATAATTCTGTGACAGATGAATAGTTAATCAATTTATGTCCTATTAAATGCAAAAAACTTCACTTTTTTTTACGTGAAGGTCAAAATATGAAAATAAAAACCCACTCTAATAGACAGTTTATTTCTACGACAGTTTCGACGCCCACTGGCATCCTCCTCGGGTGGATACAGAAACACCCGAGGAGGATGCCAGTGGGGGTCGAAACTGTCGTGGAAATAAACTCTGTCTATTAGAGTGGGCTTTTATTTTCATATGTCCTATTATTTAGTAAAAGAGTCAATTTCTGAAACTTTAAGGTAAAATTGATGTAGGTAAGGGTTATTTTATTTAATTTTAGTTGGCCAATTTCAAGTTTGACATGAAAAGACATTATATTTTCACTACCAAAATTGATTTGAAAAAAGTTGACAAAATTGACACACCCTAAAATACACTCTCGTTTTATACAAATTTAATAGTAAGATATTATTTTTATAAAAAACACATTTCCTAAAAATATTTTTCTCTTCACTCAATATATTATAGTTCTTATCAAAGTAACATTCCCATTAAATTCGGGGATATATATATATATATATATATATATATATATTCAACTGCAAAGAACACGCAGTATAAATAACGTAAAGAACGACGCTTGTATAGGAGATATTCCGCGCAAGACGAGAGAGAGAGAACGAAACAAATCTCCTATACAAGCGTCGTTCTTTACGTTATATATATATATATATATATATATATATATATATATAGTGTATATATATATATATATATATATATATATATATATATATATATATATATATACTTCCTAACCCACGTCTTAAATATAGATTGCTAAAATGTAACCTATATTCAAAAATAGAAACGATTTTGTACATGATCGAAAAGACTTTAATTTTAGATTTGTGGTAAAAGTATTCGTTGTGTTTACGTTTGTAAGAAATGAAAATGGACAAAAGCAAAACTCTTAACACAAAACAACAGAACAAAGCCAACAGTAAATTGGGAATTGGCAACAGTAACTGTTCTCCCGCGGGAACTAAGCAAATACATAAGGAGTATGAAAACCAGGGCAAGAATTCCGAACATTTATTAAAGACGTTTCGATCTGTCGCAAGGGATCATCTTCAGTGAAACGTTAAAGACAAAATAAAAATTTAAAAAAAACGTAAAAAAATTACGTAAAAAGGTCCAATAAACTAACTATAAATAAAAACAATCCACAATATTAACTGACACAATACAACCCCCCCCCCCCCCCCGCCCCTCAGAATAAAAGGGGACTAAAATATTATCTAAGGCGAACATCTCTGATTGGAAGGGAAAAGGTGATTGAGGAGCCAGAGCTTAAAGAAATTGTGTATTGGTTGGTTGATATAATTTTGAGATAAATAGTTTAACTGATATTATTTTGCGTATTTAAAAAGGGGCTGAAAGAGTATCTCGTGGCTCGATCGGTTAGAGCGAACCCCACTGGTGCCTAGATCTAGGCGGTTGTCTTTTCTATATTTTCTGTATCGTTTTTTAACCACTGTCTATAGAAAACAGAGACCACTTCCCTTCTCAGAACTAATTATTTCAGCTCAATATTGTCTCGGTTAAACCCTTTATATATATATATATATATATATATAATATATATATATATATATATTATATATATATATATATATATATATATTAAACGTTACTGATTTTGTTTTGGTTAACGACAGACGATTTTATTCAGTCTCGGAAAAGACCACTGTGCAGTAAAGGATTAAAATGTCAAGCATTATATGCAAAATACAAATACAAAGATATAGGAACTACCAAATATGCTCGGACTGGACTTCATTTCACCATGAAATTAATTATTTACAACAATTCTTCAGGCATAATTTACACCCGTCACACCTCTTTGAAAACTGTGTTAATGACTTTTTACATATATTTTTTTCAGCCAAAACATCCAATTGTTAATGTTCCAAAATTGGATGTGTCTATTAAACGCCTTTTCCTTGGCTATGTTACTGGTAAAATGAATAGACTTGTCAAAGATGTTCTGTATAATAGGTCCTTCCCTCAGTATAATTTTAAATTCATAAATATTAATTTCTCCTCTATCTATAAAAGTTTTGTCGTCACGAAGAACGTCTCACTGTTCCGATTAGGTTCTCCGTTGTTTACCGTTATTCGCGTGCAGACTGCAACGACTGCTACGACTGCTACGTGGGCCAAACTGGCTTAAAACTTAAACAGACGATAGACAAACACAGGGATCTTTCCCATCGAACAGGCCACCTCTTATCTAATCCTGAATACTCTGCTATTTGCAGTCATAGTGAACAGACTGATCACACAATAAACATTAACCAGTTCTATTTTGTCATCCCAGTCATCCGAACTTGATAGAAAAATGACCAAGTCATTATACATTAAAACTATTAGTCTATCAGTAAAGTCTATCAGTAAACTATTTGTCTCATAAAATTATACCAACCAACCAATACATAACCATAGTTTCCTTCTCGCTCTGCCTCCTCAATCACCTTTTTCCTTTCAATCAGAGAAGATGTGTGTCTTCGGTAACATTTTAATCCCTTTTATTACTTTGTGTGTGTTGTATTGTCATCTAATATTGTGAGTTGTTTTTATAGTTAATTTTTTGTCCTTTTAAAGTGTTTTATTTTTGTCATGTTATTATTGATTTATTTTTGGTTTAGTCTTTCACTGAAGATATGCTCCCTGAGATGGATCGAAACGTCTATTAATTAATAAATGTCGAAACTCTTGTCCTGGTCTCCATATCTCATATATATATATAATATATTTCTTCAGTTTTTTTTATTTATAATGGCGAAAAATTTGTAAATGCTTTATCTATTGAAAACGCATCGAGCGGTATAAATATTTTGAAAGGGTTTTTGCATATATAAAACATGACAGCGGACGAAAATAGTTCAGTGGCGAATGGCTTTCCTTTAACTTCAGTGGATTCCTAAACGAAAAGGATGAAAATATTCTCTTTCTCTCTCTCTTTCTCTTTATATATATATATATATATATATATATATATATATATATATATATATCTTATATATATGACACAGGCCGACCGCTCTACATCACCCGCCCTTTTGGGAGATTTGATGGAGAGAGTTGCTTTGTACTCTCATTCTGACCCCGTAACCAGCTACACACATGGCTGATCTGGGACTTTTCTCAAGAATTTGTCTCGTTGCTTTTTGAATGTAATTACAGCCACAGCCAAAAGTTTGGAATGAAACATTTTAATGAGTTACATTTTCATCGCGAGTTTAATATTTAGTGGTCCCCTTCTTTGGCTTCAGTGATCCCTTTGCTCCTATTGAGAATGCTTATGAAAAGGCCTTGGCACTATTCCATGGCCTCTTGGACTGTCAGACTGGTTTCGTAGCAGAATAATGATCTTCGTGGAATCCTGCCTTATTTACGGAGACTCTCATCTTCAGAAGTTTCTTTATATAAGGTGCTCAATCAAATTGAGGTTAGGAGAAATACCATGGCCTTCCAAAGTTAAAATATGGTGTTTCATAAACCATTCTTTTACAATTTTTAGTTGTTTGGCAAGGTGCACTATCCTGCGGGAATCAGGGTATATCCACCCTCTTGCATTGTTCTCAGATCTCTAAGTACACACGAGAATTCGTAGTTGTATCTTTTTGAGCAAATCCAAAGATCTCCCGTGGTATGGGCACCAAAAAATCCGTAGAACAATGTCTTTGGAGAGTGTATCATGGTGGCAGTACGGTATCTGGAATGATGTTGAGTGAGTGGACGCCTGATATCTAGATGATCCTGTGCAAACTGCATGATCTGGCTCTCGTCGTTGAATAAAACCTTGGCCCGTTGTTCAGCGTTCAATCAACAGATTTCTTTACAAGAAGAGACGCTTCTTCTGACTTTCATTTAAGAGGGTTTTTTTAACGGTCTTCTTTCCACTAAATTGCTTTCATCTGAAGCTTCTATCGAGTGGCTTTTCTATGATTTAAGTGGGGCGCTCCTTCTGACATCTGGGCTCTGGTGAGAGACTTGACCTCTGCCCTCATTCCGATCTCATTATCAGTGTGTTGAATCATTGTTCGTGGCCTACCGGATCTTGGATTTGACTTGTACCGTACATCCTCGAAAATCCTTTTCAGCTTACATACTTATGGTCAAAATATTTTAAAGTTAAGTCGAAAAGCCACCACCTGATATTGACTGTAGCTTTCTCCTATAAATACTTCCACATGGCCTTGCTTCTTTAGGGAAACTAAATGTGCAAATTAGGAATTCATTAAGTAGTGCACAGGAGTTAAACGAATAATTGTAAATTTATAGCCTTTTCTCGGTCTAAACCAACAAAAGTTTGATTATTAACTCAAATTGTGATTAACTGACTCATTGGCTAAAGGATCTGCTTTCTGCAGATAACTCAGAAAAAGCAGTAAATTATGGTCTGGCTTAACGTTTTATGCTTTCTTTATTTTTAAGTACAAATTAAATGCTTAAAAATGCAATTTTACGAGTTAAATTTAGTGATTTAAACATATGTCTTAAAAATTACAATGTAAAGGACTTAAGAGAATTTTGGTTGAGTTATTGATATATTTTGAAAAATATACATAGAATACAGCTATTCCGAGTTAACTGCAGTTATTTTAGTTATTTCAACTGTTCATGAGTATTAAAACGACTAAATTCTGTATAGAGTGACAAACATAACTTTTATAGTTTGTATCATTTAAAAACTGTCCAAAAAATGCGAAATGATGCTTAAATTTTTCTTTTCCAAATCAGCTTCTAACTTTTGACTTTTATGGTTTTCATCAGAATGGAGATGAAAGCTATTCCTGTAATAAGTTATCTTACACTTTCACAATATTTTAGTGTGTTTCAATTCATGAGACAAGATCCCATTTCATGCCAAATGTCATTTTCTCACTTGAGAAATACCAAATTTAAAATTGTGACACCAAAAAAAAAAGAAGAACAGATTCCAGAAGTTTGTAAGTAATTCTAAATATCTGACTACGACTGTAGGTTCGTGTGTTCGAGGTTCTTATATTCCTTTGGCGGCAAGCTAAATAGTTTTAAGTCAAGATGCATACTGCACAATATTATGTAATGCATTGCAACTTTGCATAGCCAAATTCTGCTAACAACGCTTTAAACAAAAGAAAAGATCAATAAGGATATGATCTGATGAAGATGTTTGTGATCATACAAATCCATTCTTTAAATAATTATAATTAATTATCAAAGTTCAAAGACGTAATCAAATTAAAAAAAAATTATTTTAATTTACAAATGTGTGAACAAATTAGTAACTTACAATAGATAAATAAACATTTTGTAACTAAATCAAGAAATTCACTCATATCAGACGAGAAATAGATCAAAGCATGTTATTCCTCAATTTAGATTGTCTTCACCCTAAAAATAACCCATTTTCGTTGGACTGAAATTATGGAATAATTTTTAAGCACTGATATTAAAATAATTGCTAACGTAAATGAGCTTAGAATCAAACTGAAATCTCTCTTAATAAAGGAAGAGGTATCTTTTAATAAAGGAAAAATGGGACTAGTATGTTTCATGGACTGCTCTCGATTTTCCTACGAAATTGCAAACAAGAGCAGTCGATGACCCTGATTTTGTTTCTGCAATCGGTTTTCTTGAGAAATGATAAAGAAAAATGTTATTGGATATTGAATAAATTTATTTACTGAAACGACGCAATACACTCCAACATCTTTTTGAATAAGTCCGAGCTGGTGTGGCGCTTACGCCATACAAATTCACAAAAAATAACAAGAATTATTGTGATATCTTGCAAAAAACAATAGTATAAGAAACTCGGTCAGGTTAGGTTAGGTTTCTCAAGAAAACCGATTGCAGAAACAAAATCAGGGTCATCGACTGCCCTCGTTTGCAATTTCGTAGGAAAATCGAGAGCAGTCCATGAAACATACTAGGTCCTGAAAAATCTCTTTTAATAAAGGAAAAAATCTCTTTTAATAAAGGAAAAAATCTCTTTTAATAACGGGAAAAAATCTCTTTTAATAAAGGAATACTATTAATGTTATTTAGGATTAAATTTGTATTTTAATTACACTGAACAACAAATTTTTACTTTTATTCTGTCTCAGCAACAAACAAAAGCTGGTCTATATGAAATCGACGCCGCTGATTCCGAAAATGTTATTCTTTTTGGCGTATCACGCCATGAAATCTTAAAAAATGTTATTCAATTATTGTATATAATATGTATATTGTATATAATTAATTAAATATTATACAAAATATTAAAAAATATTAACATCACACATACAATAAGAGTAGCAATACACACGACGTAATAAGACAAGTATCACATGTGGTCAGAGTTGCGAGATAATAAAAATAAATGAACAGCTTTTACTACAAAAATTGTATATTTTTTTCCAAAACAAAAAAAATGGAAATTTCTCAAAAACTATACGTGATAGGAAAATAATAAGACCATTTTTGTAATCAGCGTTAAAAACTCTAAAAATAATGACATAAAACTTTTCCTAAGACAAAATCATTATTGAACAGTGTTATTTTACTATAAATTGTTTACATTATATCACTATAATTCCCTGTAATAGTTATATTTAATATTTAACTTATAACCTTGGTTTTGCTTCTCCCCGAATTGTTCATTCTGAAGAAGGTCAAACTTGTCACTACACCTTAAACCTACCAGTTTAACATGGAATCCGAACCACTCCCCACCAGCAACCCAGCGTCTTAACCGCTAGACTACCCAGGGTACACATTTATCTACCAACCAATTTTTACTTATTGTGTGGAAGGATGAACAGCTGGGTTTTGCTGCGCGCCGACTGCCATCACCGGGTCTCGATCCCGAGGCCGATGGATTCGTAGTCAGCGACGCTAACCACTATACTACCGAGGCGCATATATATATAATTCTTTTCGCATACTCAACTATACAAGTTCGTTTTTGTATTTTAAATGAATTAATACATTTCACTCATGATATTTATATATATATAGTAATACGTTTTAGCTTTTAATTAATCTGAGAGCCCAGTCAAGCCTAAAAACGTAAGAGTAAAAGTAATTAAAAATAACTAACAGTACTGCAATTAATAATATTATTGTCTTTTAAAATGAATGTAATATTGTAATAGTTGTGATATTATAGTATGTATTTTTATCACTAAAGATTTTTTTCAATTCATATATATATATATGTGTGTGTGTGTGTGTGTGTGTGTGGAGAGAGAGTGAGAGAGAAAACATATTTCCATTTCTTTAATGTACAGTACAGTATATGGAATTTTTGTGTCCGAGTGATCTTCATTATAAGCATTGTGTCTTTGATATACTCCCCTTCTATTCCTTTATAAATACAGGGTGTTCAAAAGGAAACGTAACCCGAACCAGAAAGAAAAGGGTTAGGTTACAATGATATATGCATTCCCCCAATGGGTTGCGTTTCTTTTGAACACCCTGTATAACAAATAGAAATCCGTGTGTCAGGCCCTGATGCTGAGTTTGCTTGTAATATTGATTGATTGCGCATGAAAAAAAAAAAAGGCAACACATTTATATCAAATTCCTTTCAATAAAACCAAAATAGATTCTTATCCATCTCAGTTTTTGATTGATTTGTATCAATTTCAAAAAATTCATATACTGACTTTATATTTTCGTCTCGGGTTTAAAGGTGTTGAACGCAGAGTCGAATTGTTGTTCACCATTCGTATAGTACGTATAGTATTCGCTTTTACTCATTTTTTGAAAGTTCATTATTTGCTTTACATTTCATTTATCTTTTCACAAAAGCGTGAAGCTACTGTATGTTTAAATTTTTAGCGTTCTCCGTTGTTATTTTTGTATTTTTCTTCATTTGTTACGCGAATGAATATTGGTTTTTAAGTGCATTTTTTTTTTATTTCGCTTAAGGTTTCCTCTTAACATTATTCTCTGTCATTCTATTTTACTTTTGTGAATATTTTTACCGTCCCTTCCCCCCCCTCCTCCACCACACCTCCAGTTGTCTAGTTTAAATACTGTTCTACTTTTTTTTAGTTTTAATTTTTTTTTTTAATATATGTTTCAAAAGTATTGGTTCTATTTCGCTTTTTTGCAATTAGCAGGGTTTCTTGTGGATTTACTTTTTTAAGTAGCGTTTTGCACTTAATTTTCATCAGTTTTGTATACTATGATATTACATTTATACTGATTCCTATCAATTTACGTTTCGTCTTTCAGATATTCCTTATATTTCTCTAGAATGAGTTTTCAGTTCTCTGTTGCGAATTTCATTTATATTTTGATTAGATTATGGTCAGTAAATTTATGTCACTTTTTATTCATTATCATGTCACTGTTATTTGTCAAAATTTGATGTATAAATTGTATATATCGGGTGCGCAAAAAAGAAGGGAGCCCGCGAACGTTGGCTGTAAAATCCAAAGTTATGGTCAGATTTCAATATTTTTTTCACACCCCACAACTAAGTAAATTTCCTATACGGTGAGCGGATTTCAAAGAAAACTAATGAAAATTACGGATTTAGTGAACATTTCTTTATGCCACTGGAAATTCTCCATTTACACTGTTATCACTACATTGTCGGGTCGGCAAAAAAAAATGGTGACCTTTTAAATCCTTCATATCTCGGCAAATACGGTACATAGAACCATGAAATTTTAGTGTTAATGCTAGGTAATTTTATGGTTTGTATGCCATCTTTTAGCATTTCAGTTGAGAAATTGGATTTATGGAGAATATTCCAGAAAAATCTTGCGATAATTAAAGCGATTTTAATCAACGTAAGCCAACTGCAGGAGGTTTGGACAAGCTTCCCAAAAAAATCGATAAAATAGGAGATGCTAAAAGATGGCATACAAACCATAGAATTACCTACTACAAACATACTAAAATTTTATGGTTCTATGTACTGTATTTGCCGAGATATGAAGGATTTAAAAGGTCTCCCTTTTATTTTTTGCCGACCCGACAATGCAGTAGTAGTGTAAATGGAGAATTTCCAGTGGTATAAAGAAATATTCAATAAATCCATAATTTTCATTAGTTTTCTTTGAAAATCGCTCACCGTATAGAAATTTACTTAGTTGTGGGGTGTGGAAAAAATATTGAAATCTGACCATAACTGGATTTTACAGCCAAAGTTCGAGGTCTCCCTTTTTTTTTTGCCCACCTGATATATATTTCTACTTATTAAAGGTTTCGTTTATATATATATATATATATATTCATTTCTCGAGTGCCAGATAGGAATGCTGTTAGACTGTTGGTTACCAGCAATGTCAAAGCATTTTCTAAGACTCCGCATTTTTTTTTTATGGGATTTATCTCCTGCCAGTAAAGCTTATCATCATTATTGCAATATTCTCTTAACTATTTCTACTTTATTATGGGCTTCGTTTTATATATATATATATATATATTATATATATATATATATATATACATACAACGAAGCCCATAATAAAGTAGAACTCGTTTAAGAGAATGTTACAATGATAATGATAAGCTTTATTGGCAGGAGATAAATCCCATAAAAAACGCGGAGTCTTAGACAATGCTTTGACATTGCAGGTAACAACAGTCTAACAGCATTCCTATCTGGCAAGTGAGAAATGAATATCGCCGTTGTCCTGGCCACTCTACAGGAGGTGTTCTCATTCCTGAAGAAGAGCTCTTCGTCAGGAGTGAATCTTACAGGAGCGAGACCCCGTCCTGTGTAGTGGTGAGGATAACGACGACTTTCATTTCTATCGTGCCAGGTATGAATACTGCTGAACTGTTGGTTACCTGTAATAACAGACGTAATATAAAGTATTGATTTAGTTTATTAAAGGTGTGCAATGTTAAAATTTCTAAACTGTCTGTTAATAACAGAAAAAGGGCAAGTATATAATATATATATATATATATGATGCAAACCCACAAGGAAAAAGAAAAATTATTCCAAGGTTTTTCGAGTATTCAAAAGTACACCTCGTCAGGGAGGTCACAAAAGTTTTCAAACTGTACTTCTGAATGCACAAAAGGCCTTGGAATCATTTTTTCTTTTTCCTTGTGGGTTTGCATCATTCATTCATTTCACGTGTTTAATTGTGAAATTCATCCCATATATATTATATATATATATATAGTATTGCGAAAAAGGTCTTGGTCCACCTGGTATTTCATCGAACCAATAGAGATATGAATACAGTAAAGTAATTTTTCCGACTGTAATCATTCTTTCTTGAAACAGGAACCAAATTATGTTTGTCCTTGAAGGAACGTCTCTACAAACAGAGTTTTAGGAAAGCGTATTCAAACTTTCTATCTGATTTTATGTTGTCGAATGTCCACTAAAGTTCACAATCAGGCGGTTTTTCTACAAAGTCATCAATATTCTTCGGGAAAAGTATGAAAGTAAACCTTTAAACATCGGTAAAAACGCCATTATTTCACTGTATGAAATACTAGAGACATTTTTGTACATAATGGACGTCAATAACACGTTTTTCTACCTTCAAGTATGAAGTAGGACTCCAAAAACGTACTAGTTCGTATGAAATAAAGCATCGTGTAATAATGTTACGCAAAAAATGGGAAGTTTTCAAACTGTGTTCAAACCCTAATCAAGCCATACGATGAAACTGGCACCATTGACAATATAATTAGGCACGCAAGACTACCAAATCTATCACAACTGAATGCCTGAGGATTAATTATATCATTAGGACAGGCGTAAAATGTTTGACCCATTCAGGCTGTAATGTTTCTGTTGAACTACTTAATATTGTACACCATATGTAATGCATTCTTCTCCTGAACAAAGGGGTGGGGGTAGGGGGTATTATTGTCGTTGTCAACCGATGTAAGAATTTTTATTTTTTATATTTTCCTCCTTTTGTTCCCGTGTTTATATCAATTTAGCGATTGAGTGTCTTCGGGTCTCTTCTCACCCTTTCTGATTTTTTCCTCACCTCCTTCAGCCTTTACCTTCCCTTTTCCTCGTTATATATATATATATATATATATATATATATATATATATATATATATACTGTGTGTATATATGTATATGTATGTATATATATCTTCTCGCCCTTCTATTATTCGAACCTGAAGAGGCTCATACAATATATCGGAAAGTCGTGCATTTTAAATAAACTATCAATCGTCTTGTTCCCATTTTCTTTTCATTCACATTTCTACTTCCTAAGAAACACACACACACACACACACACACACACACACACACACACATATATATTATATATTAAAATATTAAACATCCTTCTTTTTAAAGTTAGTTTTTGTAGACTGTATATATATTATAGTGTTGAATAATTTATGGGTTAGCATTATAAAAAAGGAGATATATAGCGTGCTGGGTTTTTTTTTTTTTTTTTTTATGCATTTAAAGTAAACAAGTTTTGCTTTCAGCATTCAAATGAATTCAGATTATTGTATTCTAAAATTTGATACGTAAATAAAAAATATACTTTTACTGAGTTTTACCTCATCGAACATTTAGTTTTATGCTTATTTGTAGTTAAGAATATACAGAGTGAACCCCAAAAAAGCGTCCCCCCCCCCCACTCCTAAAAAAAATGCGTAATGTTACGTTCACCATAGTATGGTATGGCAGAAAATGCGTAATGTTACGTTCACCATAGTATGTTATGGCAGAAAATGCGTAATGTTACGTTCACCATAGTATGTTATAACAAAAAATGCGTAATGTTACGTTCACCATAGTATGACAGAAAATGCTTAATGTTACGTTCACCATAGTGTGACAGAAAATGCGTAATGTTACGTTCACCATAGTATGACAGAAAATGCGTAATGTTACGTTCACCATAGTATGTTATGGCAGAAAATGCGTAATGTTACGTTCACCATAGTATGTTATGACAGAAAATGCGTAGTGTTACGTTCATTTCGTCTAAAAACGGTGATAAGCTCGTACAACAAAATATTTTTAAACAAACAGACGTTTCTCTTAAAAAAAAAACAAGTACTAAAAATTATCCCTTTAACGGCATTGAGATCCTTCCCGTACGTACGAACGAACGAGCGTCGCGAGGTTTATACGCGACCAGTCATAAGTTTAATGCCAAAATAGATCCCTCGACCCCCTGAAACCCTTTGAAAGAATGTTCCGTCATCGTTTCAGACGTTCTTGTAAAAGTAAACTCAGGAAGGAGATGAAAATTTACTGTTCCACGGTCCTCAAGTTCACCAATGAACCGCGCTTTCCGCTTCTCACCCAGTAGTTTTACCGCTACAGAAGATGTCCAAAACGCGCCTTTGGGACACGTTGTCGAAAGCTTTAGGAGAGGTGATAATTAATTATGAAGTGTTTAGAAAAAGACTTTCCCCCTTTTTAACATCCGGAGCGGGAATGGAGACAAACATTAATATAGATAAAAAAAATTTATTATCTCCCTTTTATTTGTTTGCTTTTGGTTGCGAATTATGGTTTGCAGGGTGGAAACACTTAAAAATTATAGGCGGATGTGTGTGTGTATATATATATATATATATATATGTGTGTGTGTGTGTGTTCGTGTGTGTATATGTGTGTGTGTGTGTGTGTGTGTGTGTGTGCGTGCGTGTGTGTGTATAACTAGTTTACATTTACAAATTAGGATATTTCCTTGTTAAATAGGACATAATGCGTCTAAAATGTATTACTCAAAAACGCTTGCGTGGAAGATCATCCATAAGGCGCATGCGCCAAAAAATTTATATTTATTAAAAATCAATCAATCGCAAATTGATCAGAAGGACATTCCAAGCTAGGGTTGATCAATAAAGCTCGAGTGAAGCGCAAAAGGGGCATGCGGGCATGGAAACATTTACTTGGCAATCTTTAGAACATTAAAATTTAAAAAGGAAACTTTCAGAATTTATATAACGAGTTTCTCTGTTTGCTTTGCTATCAAAAACACCAAATGGGTATATCTCTCTTTCTCGATGGGTATAGATCGAGACATAAGCATCTTTTTAAGGTATTTACTCGTCTTAAGCTGTCGGTATATCTTCTTCATAATCACTAATTATGGAGTTTATTGCACTCATATATATATATATATATATAATATATATTATATATATATACACACAGAACGTTATACTCGTTGGGATTAAACAGGAAAGAGAGAGAGAGAGAGAGTATAAAACCAAAATTTAATAAATTACAATTAAAAGAAAATAACTACAAATTATAAAAAAAAATGAAAATAGTTAATTTCCACACAAATCCTAATTCAACAAATACAGGAAAGACATTAAGGACATTATGTAACCTTAAAATATATAAAAAACGACCCTTTTACCACTAAAAAAAAATATATATATATATAATAATTAAATTCAGTGAAACAAAATCGGTGGAGTTAAACAAAGATAGAAAAATAAACAAATCTTGTAAAGAAAATAAACGAGGTTTTATTTTATTTATAAAAATAAACAAGAAATTGTAATTAAATAAAATACAATTATTAAAATAAATTACTTATTTATGCATTTATTTATTTATTTGTCATGTTAAGTCGTTACCCAAAATTATAGAATTTGGTTGAGTAAATTACGTATAATGTAAAGAAAAATACTTATATAAATGGATCACCTGAAGATCAGGGCCCCCCCCCCCCCAGCCTTCGTTAGTTAGTCTTATAAGGCTAACTAACGAAAATATCACGACTTAACCTAACCAATCGTTAGGTCAACTGTACGCCCTTGACGATTGGTTAGGTTAAGTCGTGATATTTTCGTTAGTTAGCCTTATAAGGCTAAGTAACGAAGGCTGGGGGGCCCTGAGCTTCAGGTGATCCATATAAATTTTAAGAACATAAAACAAAAGAAATAACATTTCTGTATAAAATAAGGAGAAAATACTTGAAATAACAAATCAGTCAAAATTATTTCCTTTTAAAAGTCTTAATATACACGTTCTCTCTACATAAACCTTGGCTGTCCTTCCATAACTGAAATTAATCATTGCATTACTAAGGAATTAATTCTAATAGATAGCTTTGGCAAAGCCGTTATACATAAGAATTCATTAATAGGCCTTCCAATACCAAATTAGGTAATACATCAGGTGTTTAGCTTAATTTATGAACGAAACGTGTTTCGTTTATTAAATATAATAAACACTAAAATTATATAATTTTTTTTAACTTTATGCTAAAATGTAACATAATTTATGTCATATTTTCGAGTCAGACATTTCTTTCGAGCGTAAAAACTCCTTTGATTGAGCTCAATTTTCCTTTCAAAATAATGATAATGTTTATTGGCAAGATAAAAATCTTAATAAAAAATACAATATAAAGGTCATAAACAACGGCATTAATTATAATAAGATAATAAAATGTGAAACTTAACGCTTAACTCAACAAAGCATAAGTAGAGAAAACGGATTAAATCAAACAGAGGATTAACTTTGAATGAGTGTGGCATTCAGTTTAAATAAAAATGCCCTCCATCTCGCCATTTAGACCAAATTTTGGAAGATATGATAAGTGAATCGGGGTTTGAAGTAAACCATTAGTTGAGTGATGTATTTTATGCATTAAGCTGTATTGGACACGCCTACTACGTTCAGCAAAACTAGGTACATTTTGAGAGGCAAACATTTGGTAAGCCGAACATCTAGGTGGCAATCTATGTAGCATCGTAAGCGCTTTATTGTAAAGTAGGTTCATTGCTTTCTCCGTGTTGTTTTATTATATCTCACCCACAGTTGCTGACAATATATACTGTATATATAAGAACAAAATGCTTTGAAATAACTACTTTTTATCTTAGCCATACAATATCTTAATTTCCTTAGTAGTATATTTTATTTTGCACATAAATTACGGTATTCTTTCTTAATATCAAAATCATCGCTTAAGGAACTAGATAAAATATGATGTACATATACTGTACATAAATTCTTGAATCTGATTAATAGCAACACCATTTAACTTAATACATGTATACGCTGCTGTCGAAACAATTTAGGATATAAATACATAACTTCTGTTTTATTTACACTGAACACAATTTCATGCTCTTCTACAGGGTGGCCCGTAAGTTCCAATCGGTTATAATTAAAGCGAAAATCCATCTAGCGGATTTTATATACGGAAAGAATATTTGTCGAGATGGTTATACATATTTTGTACTTTGAATAATCAGTAATATTTCTAAACTTATATTATAAACTTTTTACTATATATATATATATAATATATATATATATATATATATATATATATATATATATATATATATATATACATATATGTTTTTTGTATTTTTACTTTAATTATGACCGATTTAAACTTATGGGCCACCCTGTACATAATTTTCACACGCATTTATTAAGAAGTCTAGACTCTTAACTAACGGGCTGATTTATATTCTATCATCAGCATACAGTTATTTAACTCAATTCCACCTGTAGTGCAACCAACGTTAATAGTCTGAAGTAAATTATACAGACCATCACTTTGTTTATTAAGTAGTAGTATGAGAGCAAAGCCCCTTCCCACGAGGATTTAAAAGAATCAGAAAACACATTTTCCCATTTGACTGTAAATATTCGATTCGGATACCACTATATTAAGATATCCACTATATATATATATATCAAAGAACATTTATTTCCATCATTTTATTGAACAATATATTATGATTACCTATCATAAACCTTACTTATATCATAAAAGTAACTATTTATCACTGAAATATTTTAAGTATATAGATGCTTAATTCTGTTGAATGATTTCGTTTAAAACCCAAATTGATTATGACAATAAATAATTAATCATTGAACCTAAATGGCAAACATTGCTTGAATAGTTTGGAGCAGTGGTTCCCAACGTGGGTGCCACCGGCGTTTGATAATCTTAGGGGGGCGCTGGAAACTGTAAAATTGTTACCTTCTATTAATAAATCAATTATCACTTATCCTTATTATCTTTATGAGGGGGCACCAGCAAATATTGATGGACATAAGGGGGCGTTGGCCTAAAAAAGGTTGGGAACCACTGGTTTAGAGAAACGGGAATTAAGAATTAAGTACGTTTGGCTCGTAGTGGTCAATACGGTACCATATTTGTTCATAACTAATAGCATGGTATACACACTCATGAACTCATTGGGAATATACTCGTAACACGGGATAATGCAAAGGATTACACCGATATAGGTACATACAAAGATTCACGAGCGTATTTTAAATGCTCACGTCGCAGTCCATCTATACCACGAGAGGATCCTTTTTTAAACCCCCTAAAAAGAGTTAATTTCCGCTACTAAAGATAGAGAATAATATTTAATGGCTCGGTAAAAAATGATGAGAGAGAACTTAGGTTTTTCCTTTTACGCTATTAACAATATTTGAATAATGATCTTTCCTCAGATTCGCAATATTTTTAGCTCCTGAGACGCCATCCGCTGATGGAAGAGAAGAAGAAGGAGGAGGAGGAGGAGGAGGAGGAGGAGGAGGAGGAGGAGGAGACCACCTGCTTGTTTCGTTTTAAGAAATATTTCCAGAGACTTTGAATCTCATTACTCAAATTAATGTTACTCGTTTTAAAAATTCTAATATTTGCTTTCTTTTGTTTACGCTGTTTTGCACCATCTTTCTTTAATACTGTGTTGTACTGATTTACTCATTTCAACGTATATCACACACACACACACACATATATACAGTGTGTGTGTGTGTGTGTGTGTATATATATATATATATATATATATATATATATATATATATATATATATATATATATATATATATACTCGCATATAAACGAGTATATATTGAACGTTTGATTATAAATTTGGTAAATGGGAAATATTTTCAACACGTGTTGCGTGGTAGCACAAGAGGAATTTAATATATTTACAGCCGGATTCCAATATCGTGTTTTCACATTCTTGTTTTAGCGTATTTTTACAGTTATTTATGGATTATTATTATTATTATTATTATTATTAAAAGAGAAGCAAAAGTTTTCTAATAAAAGAAAGTAAAAATTGCTTCATGGAAAGAATTTAATTCATTTAAACAAAAACTTAAAAATTCTTCTTACAAATATTTCATAAAAATAAAATGCCAAAATACCATTTACATAAAAGTACATGTTCATTACATACCACACACACACACACACACACACACACACACACACACACACATATATATATAAAACGTAACAAGCTCGAGATAAATAAAAGTCAGGACATTATTTAGATAACGGAAACAAACCGTAAAAAATCTCCACAGATGCAGAACTGAAGCAAGGAGACTCAAACTAGTGAAAAAACTATGCGAAACAGAAATGGACCTAAAACAAACATTCATCCGCAAGACAAACGAGGAAGAAAACAAGGAAGCAGAAAACATAAAAAATAGCCCAAAATACTACTACACGCTTGCGAAAAGAAAAATGAAGTATAAGGAGAGTATTGGTCCGTTAAAAGATGAAGCGACCGAATACAGAAATGACCCAGAATAATCGAGCGAATTGCTTAAGGAAAAATTTAACTCTGTTTTTAGAACCCTTAGGTCCGAGAAAAAAGTAGAAACTACAGATGAATACTTTGACACAGATACAAATCAACCAAGAACAAGTTCGGACACGAATCTATTAATAGATTTAGAGTTCTTAGAAGGAGATGTAATTAAGGCTTTATCACAAATATGATAAAATTCATCACCAGGGCCAGACATATGCAGTGCCACGTTTCCGAATAAATGTAAAGAGAGTATTGCCAAGCCTCTGTACTTATTATGGAGAAAATCACCCGACACAAGACAAATTCCACCTCCATTAAAGAACGTGAACATTGCCCCTTTATTAAAAGGAGGTAACAGAGCAATGCCTAAGAATTATTGGCCAGTAGTTCTCACCTCCCTCCTTATAAAGTGCTCCAAACGTGTAATTAAAGGCAAAATTGCTTGCTGCTACAAGAAAAGAATTTATTCAATTCAAACCAAAATGGCTTCAGGGCTGGAAGAGTATGCCTATCACAGTTGTTAGTAGAGGTGGAAAGAGTACCAAAACGAGTATCAAAACGTGTACCAGTACGATTAAGAGTACCGTATTTTTTGAATGGTCGAGTACGGTTTTTTTAGTGTTCGAGTACGTGTGTAAGAGTGTGGTTTCAATCTTTAACTGGTGCTTGGCTACAAGTTGTAGCCAAGCACCAGTTAAAGTTTGAAACCACACTCTTACACACGTACTCGTACTCAAACACTAAAAAAACTACTCGACCACTCAAAAAATACGGTAATCGTACCGGTACTCGTTTTGGTACTCTTTCCATCTCTAGTCGTTAAACCACCAAGAATAAATACTGAAGACATTATGTCGAGGTCAAAACATAGATGTAATAAATACTGATTTTGTTAAACCCTTCGATAAATGTGATTATGGAATTATAGCACATAAACTTAAGAATTCAGGTATTACTGGAAAGCTTGGACGATGGATATTTGTTTTTCTGATTGAAAGAACACAAAGAGTGGTAGTAAATAGAGTCAAATCTGAAGTCTCAGAAGTCGTCATCTCTATCCTACAAGGTAGAGTATTAGCTCCCTTACTGTTTGCAATAATGATTGCAGACAATGATGTAGATATTAATGAGAGTATCGTATCATGTTCCGTGGATGACACAAAGCTATGCAAGGAAATTTTAAAAGATGACATAGAAAAATTGCAAAACGACATTTAAACATTATTCAAATGGGTGGAAGGAAACAATATGAAGTTCAACGAAGAAAAATTCTAACCCATAAAATATAAGAATAAGAAGGTGCTATACGGAATAAAGGGTACAAAACACTGCAAGTTAAACAGATAACACCAAATCCACATGTTAGAAATCTTGGAGTAATGATGTCATCGGATGCAGAATCCAGAGAGCACTACAACATTGAGATCACAACAGCTAGAAAAGTAATGGGAATTATCTGGAGCAGCTTCTACATTAGAAAAGTAAACATCGTGCCAAAATTATGGAAGAGCTTAGTCTTACCAATAATTGAATATTGCTCAGTACTCACAAGCCCAACAAGACATTGCTAACGCAGAATCCATACAAAGGACTTTTATATCTAAGACAGACGAAACGAAAGATGAACACTACTTGTCTCGACTACAATACCTGAAAATCTTTTCTCTGGAAAGAAGACGGGAACGGTACACAATAATATACGCATGGAGAATACTCGACGGTTGTGTTCCGAACCTTAGAAATTCAATAGAAACACACTGAAATAAGAGAAGAGACAGATTCTGTACTGTCTCAACTGCGGTGGGACAGGGAGCCATGAAAACGAGGATGGAAAATACCCTCAGAATACGATGCCCGAAACATTTTAATGTCCTGCCCAAAGAATTGAGGAAATTCCAGCGCACCAATTTGAATAATTTCATGAACCAGCTGAACAAGTTCTTGAGCAAAGTCTCTGACCAACCACGCTAGCTACGAGGGCAAGAGGAGATCGGAAAGTCAATTCCCTCCTCCACCAAATCTTGCAAATGAGGCGGGATGGGGTCGACCCCAGATCGATCCTGAACCGTCGCTCGAACCCTCTAAAAATATCTAAAAGTATCTAAGTATATATATATATATATATATATATATAGATAGACTAATAATTTTAATAATGATTATTAAGTGTGTTGTAATTTGTCATAGTTATTTATATAATGTTTGTTGATGGTGTTCGTTGAATGAAAAGAAAATGTAATTTATATACACCAAAGAAGTATTATATTATAAGAAGAGATTATATTAAATTACACATTTTTTTTGTCATAAAAGCACCTCCTTCCTTTTGATTTATGTCTACAAAATTCCTAATTATATATCATACTGAATTAAATGAAGTTTAACATCTCAACCCTTATATATATATATATATATACTTGTGTGTATATATTATTATTATTATTATTATTAATATTATTAATATATATACAGTATATATGAAATGTTTACCTCATATCTATAATGTCATACAGAACCAATATTATGTGTGAGACTACTGTAGAGGTGCCATTCGAAATCACAAAACCTGCATATCCAATTAAAATTTTTTTATATCAACACATTCATTCACATTTACAAACAGAAGCAATAAGATAAACAAATTGGACACACACACACACACACACACACACACACACACACACACACACACACACACACGATCTATTGCAACAAATAGTGAGGGTTGACTGCATGTACATTATATTTCTATATATTTAAACCACTCTTACTTACGTAATTTATTCAAGGGACTGACTCATCCTTGTTGTCTTGTACTTCGTCAGGAAGGAATCTCCTTCCTCAAACGCAATTCACAATCATCTACGTTTTAAATACCATTGCATCATATATATATATATATATATATATATATATATATAATATATATATATATGGGATGAATTTCACATTTAAACACGTGAAATGAATGAATAATGCAAACCCACAAACCCATTAACTCTTGTTAAGTATGTAGTACTAATTGTTTTGGTTTCTGCTACGTTGTATATATTTATGGGCATACTGCCTTCTCCCTTCATTCCCTGACGAGGTGTAGCTCTGAATACACGAAAGGAGTTGGAATTGTTTTTCTTTTTCCTTGTGGGTTTGCAGCATATATATATATATATATATATATATATATATATATATATATATATATATATATATACACAGGGTGGGCCGTAAGTTTCCATACATAGGAAAAATAAACATTTTGTTATGGACAACCATTTTTATTTATATAATATGCTCTACATGGTTGCCATTGTTTTGAAAACACATTTCAATACGTGTTCCCCACTGTTGATGAACACGCATTAGCACAGTTGACGTTATGCTTGTAATGGCGTTGGTGATACGTTCCTTTAGATGATTATGTCTCGTATCTTTTCCTGATACACCATGGCCTTCAAGTGCCCCCAAAGATAGAAATCAAGGGGGTGAGATCTGGGGATCTGGGAGGCCACTCCACAGGACCACGCCGACCAATCCAAGCATCCGGAAACTGCTGCTGATCCAAATACCGACGCACGTGAAGACCATAATGAGGTGGAGCTCCATCTTGCTGGAAGTAACTGGGAAGTTACCTTCCTCGTTTAGCAGGGATGGGAAAATCTCTTCTTGCAACATGTTAAGATACCTTTCGGCATTAAGATTTCCACTGACAAAAATTGGTCCAATAATTCTGTCACCCCATATCCCGGCCCACACCATCACTTTACCGGCACTTGCATCTTCGTCGGACTCAGCCAGTTAGGGTTAGCATTACTCCAATAACGTATGTTTTGCCGATTAACCTCTCCATTGACGTAAAAATTTGCTTCATCAGTAAACAAGATCTTACGTCAAACGCATATTCTTAGGGTATCTGAAACATAAAAACAAACGTTTAATTTTTCCTATGTATGGAAACTTACGGCCCACCCTGTATATATATATATATATATATATATATATATATATATATATATATATATGCACTAAAATCACAAAATAACACGTGACCTTATTAATAAGCAAACAACCACAAGGAAAAGGAAACACAAAGTCCGAGCGCTTTCGTGATATATTCACATTATTTTCTGTTCCTCCTTGATAATGTGAATATATCACGAAAGCGCTCGGACTTTGTGTTTCCTTTTCCTTGTGGTTGTTTGCTTATATATATATATATCTATATAATATATATATATATATATATATATATAGGCAAAATTGAGAGAGAGAGAGAGAGAGAGAGATGAGAGAGAGAGAGAGAGAGAGAGAGAGAGGATGTTTCACTTTATTCAAAGAAACATAATACTTGTCAATCAAGCCATTAATAATTCATTTTCTTCTGGAATTATTTGCGGTTATACGAAGTTCCTGCGTCTGTGGCTTTTTCAAAAAAGATTCTTTTATTTAATGTCTGGAATGCAGAATGAGGTGACGGTCTAAATATTCTATTTATTGTTGGCAAAAAATTCACTAAACACGCAATGTAAATGGAATTTCAAAGCCATTTTCCTTGTATTTAAAGCGAACATTGAATTTATACATAAATTAAAGCTGGGCATTGTTATATGACCTTTTTTTACTAAGGTTTTATTATGTAAACAATATTACCCCCTCTTATTATTCTGATTGAAAGAATAAGAGAGGTTTACGGAGTACGTCGCCGCTTACAGCCTTTGGTTTAGGAGGATTTACGCAATCATCCAAACAATGGTGGTTTCGTACGAGAAGATTTGTGTACAAAAAAAAAATGTATTTAATATTTGTTTCCATCGTCTTAGTTATATAGTTAACAATTAGTTTAGTGCCTCGCCTTCCTTAACGGATCTTATGTGACTTCCTTCTTGATGGGATGCCGTGATTTATAGGTTATTCAGAAGCACGATCATCGATCAGATGATCATCCTGTAGTCGTCAATCGTATCGATTATTTTTGTTTCGCCTCCTCAGCTTTACATCGTGACTTCATATGAGATAGATGCGTGTTTACTTTGCTCCGTGAAATGGTCGCGTGTCTCTCTCTCTCTCTCTCTCCTCTCTCTCTCTCTCTCTCTCTCTCTCTGGTATGCGAGGCGAGCGCTCTAACCACTCATTCATGAGGAAGAATGAAATTTATTATGTAAAAACTACAGTGAATCCATATATTAAGTTGACTGTATGCGGTATTCATTACGAATATAAATTGAGTCCTTGACACTCAGAACTACAGTTAGACATTTCTGGCTCCAATTTGAAGTCATAATGAAGCAATTTTCACGCAGTAGAATCTCCTCCGCCTATCCAAAACTAAACCGAAGTTTAATGAGTTCATAACGTCATTTTTTCAATGTTTTCTCTTACGAATAAAAATATTTAAAGGCTACATTTATATTTTATTCATTAATTCAAACATGCTTCTAAGCATCAGTAACATTTTATTAATTGTTCAAAATTTATTTACCTTTTATCGCCCGGAAGTCTTTTTATGAGACTGAATGAAATCGTCTGGCGTAAGTCAGAACAAAATCAGTAAAGTAACACTGTGCACTAAATGGTTAAATTGAAAATGTATTGTTTTTACCGTTTTAATCATTGTTTTAATCATTGTCATAAACCTTTTTTTAATATTTAATATATTATATATATATATATTATATATATATATTATATATATATATTATATATATATTATATATATATATATATATATATATATATATATACGCACAGGACCATTATTTCATTTCAATCTAATTTTATATGATCTAAAAACTAACTCGAAGTTTAACGAGTTCACAACCTCAGTCCTGTTTCCAGTAAAGTCTAAAGCTTAAGGGCCAAATTAAATAAAATAAATAGTCCCGCTTCACACTCATTTATGTCATTGTAAAAACTAATGTATTTATTTTATTATTGATAAAAGTTATTCAATTAAATTTACAGCCTCGTAGTGACAGTTTTTTTTTAATTTATTACATTTAATTGTAAATTCTGTGTTTAGATTTTCATAATTTTTGTGTGCATAAGTTAGTGGTGATGGTGATGATGATGATGAGGGATTATGTTTCACAAACGTTTGCATTCCATAAACAAACGTTCCAAACTTTGGTTATGACATACATTTCTCTTGAAATTCACTGGTCTTATCACCAAGTCCCTCCCTCACTTAAAATCTCAATCTCTCTCTCTCTCTCTCTGTATATATATATATATATATATATATATCATAATTTTATTTATTGTTGAAGAACTCAAATTAACTGTTTCCTTAAAGATCCTATTACTAATGACTTGCGGTCTCAAATATGCATTTTATGTCATGTCGGATTCTTTTTAAAATAAACAACGCCTCAATTTTAAATCTTATAATAAAATATTAAAGGACAAAATTACTCTTTTATTTTGTGACAAATTTCCTTTTATGACATACATTTAGAACCTTCGTAAAGAAATAATTATTTAAGGTATTCAAGAAATACACACACACACACACACAAACACACACATATATATATATATATATATATATATGATGAATAAAACCACGAAGGAAAAGAAACACAAAGGGGTGCTCAAGCGCTTTCGTCTAATGACATCCTCAGGGAAGTCCTCATTAAATATTTCTGTGAATAAATGCATTGCAAAATTTACGAATTATAAATTTTAATTGATGCGAAGTTGGGTAAAATTCCAATAGCGGTTCATGACACATGACAATATAATATATGATTCTAAGCGAAAGATGAAGAGAAGGGAAAGTCGAACAATCTACTTTGTAACTTTTTGGGTACTGTGTGTGTGTGTGTGTGTGTGTGTGTGTGTGTTGTGTGGGTAGAAAGGAGATGGGTATAGTAAATTTAATAATTTCCTTGTGGCAGGATATAATTCACAATTTCGAATGTTGCATCTCAATGACCCGGGATGAACTGTAAGGAGTGAAAGTGTAAACTGTAAAGTAAAAAAAAATTAGGTAAATCTTTACTCCAAAATATCGAAAGGGAAGAAAAAAAAAAATGAGTTCTAACATTGGTTTGACGAGATAAAGACGAACGTTTACACCTTACGTGATCGCGACAGTTAATAAATGAGGGGCTGAGTTTACTGATTATATTTTATAAGCAATTAAGCGAAACTCCTTATATTCCGTTCACAAATGGAGGTCTCTCTCTCTCTCTCTCTCTCTGTCTCTCTCTCTCTCTGTCTCTCTCTCTCTCTCTCTTAAAAATTACATATACATAACCTTTCCTCCTGATGGTGGGTGCGTTTTATTAAGTTGAGAAAATAATAAATTTGTCAACCACCCTTCGCTCATCATATAACCCAATAAAGTATATTAGATTGATGGAATTCTTCTGATTTGCGGTAAACAATATGCAGAAGTGTTGAGGCGTGAATTCATATTTATGGAGAGAATAGGATTGGTTCTGGAAGATAAACAAAGCAACAGAACCAAAAAAAAATAAATAAATTATCCAAAATTGAAGAAATTATATAAAAGAATATTTATTTGAAATCTGTCTACTTCATAGGTGTCTTCTTCCCAACCCATAATGATCAGTCTGAAACTCGCATTGAATCTACAATTATTTGGTTTGAGATTTTTACATGTCGTGTACAAAGGGTTTTTTTCCCATTGAGATTTGCATTCCCAAAGGGATTTTTTCCCATTGAGATTTGCATTCCCAAAGGGATTTTTTCCCATTGAGATTTGCATTCCCAAAGGGATTTTTCCCATTGAGATTTGCATTCCCAAAGGGATTTTTCCCATTGCTGAAATGAAAAGGGATTATTTTGTTCTGTGTAACGAAAAATTCTTTCGGGAAAAACGTTCCCTCGAGGAAATAGTATGTAATCTCGTTCGATTTTAAGATTAGCTGTTTTATATAGCATATTATGTTAATACATAAATTTATGGGTTATCATTATGTCTCTCTAAACACTATTTCATTTCTGAGAGAAAGCTCGATTCCACACCTCTCTTTCTTGACTATAAAGCACTCTGCCCAGTACCCAGTACACTCCTATATACTACCTATACCCATGTACCTAGTACCCACCCATATCACTTGAACAACAGAGCCAATCAAAGTTAAAATTGTGTCCCAAACCTCGTATCGTCCATGGGTATCTATTCTGGGACCCTCAGACGCAATATCATTAGATTGAATAAAGTCCGATCGGTATTAATGAATTCTTCATATATACAGGGTGGCCCATAAGTCCCAATCCGTTATAATTAAAGTGAAAATACAAAAAAAAGTCAAAGTTTATAATAAATGTAGAAATATTTAGTGATGCAAAATATAACCATCTCGACCAATATTCTTTCCCTGTTTTTTAAATCCGCTAGAGATTTTCGCTTTAATTATAACCAATTAGGACTATGGGCCACCCTGTACATTATAATTGCATATTTTATATTTGGGTATTCTGGTACATATATTAATTTCTTATTTTCACAATTTACTTTTGCTGTACAATTGACATGGATATTTTATTAACAAAAAATTTCGTATGAATGGGTATACGGGTATATGGGTATTCACGTTGCAGTAGTAGCCAAATAAAAAAAATTAACTTCAATTTGTAGTAAATATAAAAGTCAAATGAAAAATAATAAAAAAAAAATTACTGTTGATAAACTCTATAACCTGAACTAACTCGATAATAATTTACTGTACAAATAATGCATGTTACCTTTTGAAGAAAGCAACACCAAAATTCCTGACGAGGGACTGGCAAAATCATAAATAACCAGACGAAAATATGTTGACAGAAACGCAGTTAACGGAATGAAAGAATCTCTTATGCAACAGTCGATGGTTCTAATGAGAACACGAATTAACTCTTAACCAAAGTAACGTTAAAAGACAGGTAACAGACGGAGAAAAAATGACACGATTAAGCGACTGCAAATATGGTACCCGTGAGAACCACTGAACCCCACCACCTCACCCCCACCCTCTCGCAGTCCCCTTCTATACATTAGCAACACTCAAAGACCTTCAGTGATGGATTTTTTTTTTTTTTACGACAGAACCAACAACCCGTTGCTGGAGAAGACTCAGAAGTAAAATGAGAGAGAGACGCTTGGTCCTGTTAACACTGTATCAAAGCCTTAAATCAGTTTTCGAAATGTCTATTTGCGATTCTTAGTTATCAAACGTAAGATTTCGAGACTGTAAATGTATTTTATACTTTTCTAAGACGGTAACTACTCTTGAACAATTTTTTTCTCACTTTATTTTAGTTTTTGAAAGAGGATTGCAGTTCATAGATCCAATTTCTTTATGATACAGATGCAATTTCTCTTATTCGTGTCGAAGTTTCAGGATTACGTACACACATTTCACGCACGCACATTCGGAACGTTTAACAAAAATAAAATTTTTGTGAATATTTTTATTACAAAATTAGTTTTGAGGTTTTAACAGTTACGTAAATAATGACTCATATTTGCGTTTAACAAACGCAATAAACGCAATAAACGCGTTTAACAAACGCAATATAAACAGGCGCAATAAACGTGTCTTAAACATCACTCAGAAAACGTGTTAATTAATTTAAACAAAAACGTTGTTTTGATTTTAGACGAACAAAGTACTGTCGCATTTTTTGTTAAAACTATTGTTAAAATTAATAATTTTCAGATTTTCCCCAATTTTTTTTTAGGCAGTAAGGAGGGGCCAAGGGCGAATGCCGGCAAAAGCGCCCTTTCCCCCACCACCCACCACCATAGAAGAAGAGAGCTAAAATCAAGGTCATCAAAGACGTGAAATCAAACCCAATTTGGAATAAATATATAATTTTATACGTGTTAAATCTGACCTAAATTTCCTCTGAAATAACGTTACTTATTTTTAGTGAAATTTTAACAAACCTCAAAGTGATAATTTTTAACACGGTACTTTGTTAGTCTAACATCAAAACTTTTTTTTGTTTTTAATTAAATGAAAAAGCTTTTAAAGTAAAGATTAAGACGTGTTTATCGTCGTCCCAAATAAGTTGTTTTAATCGAAGAAGTTTGACGTATGAACGTAAATCAGAAGCGATTAAATGTAATTAAAAACAAACTTCACGGAAATGACGGCCTAAAATTTCATTATTACGTTATTGCATTTGTTGCAAATTTACTTAACAATTTTTATGACCGAAAAGTTTGCAACTAATTGCGAGAGAACAACATTTGAAAATAAATCATTTTACACACACACACACACACACACACACACACACATATTTGGCTACTTTATTAAACAGTGACATTTTCACAGTTTCAGTTGTTGATTTACCTAATCTAAATAACCTAATTGAATTAACCTAACCTAGACTAGCCTTCATTATATCTCTTTTCTGAGATTATATTTAATGTTTTTCATTTAAAATATATCTCTCTCTATGGCCTATGCCAACACTGCTAATGTCGCTACCCGTACGTTCATGTAATGATGTAGGGTAGCCAAGAAACACATACACATACACACACGGCTACGTAGTGGCCGATGTCGTAACACCGCTTCCCGGAGATCAGCGAAGTTAAGCGACATTGGATCTGGGTAGTAGTTGGATGGGAGACGTCCTCCGCGCCCAGATTATGTAGCGACCCGTGGTTCGGATCCCACGTAAAGCTGTAGGTCCCCTCCGTCATATGACCTTAGATGTTGCGAAGGAGGTTAAACAACCCCAATAAAAAAAAAATTATATATATATGGGATTCAACTCAGAATGGTCCCCTGAGATCTTTTATGTTACACACAGACCGTGCATGGAACAAGGAACTCTTCTGGGAAAATTAAATCCACTATAGTTCGAATAAGTAATGGTAAATGACAAATTATAGGTTTGCTTTTTCATGATATTAGCGTTTCTTGCGTATATCGAGGTTCTGAATATAGTAGGCTAGGTGTAGCTGTAAACCCTAGATCCTGTCCCAAAGCTGGATCTTATCTGTTTGGCAGATAGCTGGTGAGAGAAGCTATATTTTGGGGCCTCTTTGCAAATGACCCGTTGCCCACGTTGGGCTAACATCATGAAAAAGAAAAAACTATAGTGTTTGTCATTTACCATTACTTATTCGAACTACGGTGGATTTAATTTTCCCAGAAGAGTTCCTTGGTCCGTGAACGGTCTGTGTGTAACACACACACACACACACACACACATATTAATATATATATATATATATATATATTATATATATATATATATATATATATATAGCGTGTGTATGTTGGTATGTTTGCCCGAATCGACGAGTCCTCCCGCATTCATCTGATATGAAATAGGTTTTATAGCGTCAATATATATATATATATATTGCAGGACTACAGCATATGCACTTCAGAACTCATAATTTCGCATTAGATATATGCAAATTTGGAATAGAACAAAGACAGACATCATTCGTTATGGATCAGTGCATATATGAAGAGGTATTGTAGCGTGAGTGAACGTAAACAGCTTCAAGCAAGGTTACTCCATACGACAACAGTAGCGTTTATGAAATTAAAGTAAATTGTACCTATGTTCATTTAGCATTGTGGACTTGTCCGCAAATTAACTCACAGTTTGAAGGCAAATGATACATTATTGATTATTTGTTTATTAGAAAATAATAAATGAAGTAGAAGTTCACAAGTTCATAAGTGATGAGAACTTATAAAATACGCATTAATTGATCTCGTCAAGTCCACGTTTCAAAGTAGAGATAATAATTATTAATAATAATTATTAATAATTATTATTATTATTTCTCGTTTGATATTCATGAAAAATAATTTTCTATAAAACCAGATTTTTAATTTATTATTAATAGTATTATTGTTATTATTATTATTATTTGTATCCGTCCTTGATATAATTCGGTCAGAATAAGTTGTACGTTATCAATGCACTGTATTCCACTTGTTACTTAATAACGACGATAAAAACATGATACCCAACCGAAGGGAATCGTACGGTAATGATTCATCAATAAATTATCGTCAATTCGGAAAACGTTCTCGAAAACTGAAAAAAACAAATGAATCACGAGGTAAATGCAGAATATATATAATATATATATAATATTTAGGAGAAATCCAATGACAAGTAGGAATGTAAATGCCATGAAAAGTCTTCTTTAATGCGCAACGTTTCGAGCAATACGCTCATCATCAGGCTAGATAATAACAATATGAAATTAGAATCAATAAATAAATGTGAACAAGACAAAATAATTTCCATAAAACCTATTCAGTAAAAGCAAATTTTAAAAAGACTAAAAGAAGAGGGTTAAATTCAAAGTTATAAAAATTTACATATAAAATTAACCAGAAATTTAAAAAGCTATTTTTAAATTACATAGAGTAAATTTGAAATTAGTACATTGGAATAATTAACACTAATACAATGGAATAATTAACACTACGAACCTTTCAATGCTGGTTCCGAGGCACGAGTAATTTAAAACAAAACAAAACAGGAAACAAGCTATGGGTTGGGCGGTTGGAGTTATAAGTTAGGGGAGGGGGGATTATAAAAAATTGGGGAGGGGGGAGGGGAGTTGGGGAGGGGGGTTTATAAAAAATTTAGAGGGACAGCTGAGGAATCCACGTTTAGAGAAGGGGTCAATGTTTTAATATAAAGAGATTCCAAATTCTAAGTGAGTTAGGACAAGAATTACAACCGAGAATTTTAAAATGATCTAAAGTGACATCAGTTTTACATTTTATACTGTGTTCCCGAATACTGGAGGCTTCCTTTTATTTAAAATTTTACCTGTTCGGCAACTTATTCCCATATGCGAATAAAATCTAGTCCTGAGGGAGCGCACGGTGCTGCCAATGTAAGTACCAAGGAGACACCTTGGGCAGGTAAATAAATATACAAACACCGCTACGCAACGAATCAGGAGTTCGATCCTTCGCTGAGAAAAAGCTACCTAAAGACATTTTGTTAATAAATATAATGCGAAAATCAGTATGATAAAAAAATTTCTTAACAACTTTGTAAATTTAAGTTTAAATTCTTTATTCATGGGACCCATTTCAGGTACCAGGAAATATTTTATATCTTTAGGCACTGAAATACAGGAAAGTTGAGGGCTATAAACATTATTTAAGAAAGATCTTATTAGTTTATCTACATATTGAACAGGAAAACTATTATTGGTAAAATATGATCTTAAATTATTAAATTCATCGTTTAGTAAGGTAAAACTAGAGGTCAAATTATATCCTCTGAACAAGAGAGTTTTAATACACGACATCTTATAGTTAAAATCAGTAAAACTAAAGAAATTCATGCCCAAACCAGTAAAAGTGGGTTTCCTGTAAACTGATGTAGTAATAGAATCACCTTTTTTCGAAATTAAAAGATCTAAAAAGGGAAGGGAGCCATTTTTCTCAGTTTCCATTGTATAAGTTATATTGGGGTGCAGAGAATTTAAGAAGTTAAAAAATTGTTGCGCTTGTACAGCATTATGATAGTTTTCATGGTTTTTCATGGTCTTATTTTAAGGAACTTTTAGAATTGGTTTTTAAGCAATGTTATTTTACTTTCAATAATAAGATTTACCAACAAATTGATGGTGTTGGGATGGGATCACCCGTCGGACCTCTATCAGCTGATTTTTTTATGACTCATTTAGAAAGTGTAATTTTTAGACAATCTCCCACCCATTGTAAACCAATTTTCTATCGACGCTTCGTTGATGACCCGATAGCTGTTTTTGATAATGCTGTACAAGCACAACAATTTTTTAACTTCTTAAATTCTCTGCACCCCAATATAACTTATACAATGGAAACTGAGAAAAATGGCTCCCTTCCCTTTTTAGATCTTTTAATTTCGAAAAAAGGTGATTCTATTACTACATCAGTTTACAGGAAACCCACTTTTACTGGTTTGGGCATGAATTTCTTTAGTTTTACTGATTTTAACTATAAGATGTCGTGTATTAAAACTCTCTTGTTCAGAGGATATTTTGACCTCTAGTTTTACCTTACTAAACGATGAATTTAATAATTTAAGATCATATTTTACCAATAATAGTTTTCCTGTTCAATATGTAGATAAACTAATAAGATCTTTCTTAAATAATGTTTATAGCCCTCAACTTTCCTGTATTTCAGTGCCTAAAGATATAAAATATTTCCTGGTACCTGAAATGGGTCCCATGAATAAAGAATTTAAACTTAAATTTACAAAGTTGTTAAGAAAAATTTTTATCATACTGATTTTCGCATTATATTTATTAACAAAATGTCTTTAGGTAGCTTTTTCTCAGCGAAGGATCGAACTCCTGATTCGTTGCCTAGCGGTGTTGTATATTATTTACCTGCCCAAGGTGTCTCCTTGGTACTTACATTGGCAGCACCGTGCGCTCCCTCAGGACTAGATTTTATTCGCATATGGGAATAAGTTGCCGAACAGGTAAAATTTTAAATAAAAAGGAAGCCTCCAGTATTCGGGAACACAGTATAAAATGTAAAACTGATGTCACTTTAGATCATTTTAAAATTCTCGGTTGTAATTCTTGTCCTAACTCACTTAGAATTTTGGAATCCCTTTATATTAAAACATTGACCCCTTCTCTAAACGTGGATTCCTCAGCTGTCCCTCTAAATTTTTTATAAACCCCCCTCCCCAACTCCCCTCCCCCCTCCCCAATTTTTTATAATCCCCCTCCCCTAACTTATAACTCCAACCGCCCAACCCATAGCTTGTTTCCTGTTTTGTTTTGTTTTAAATTACTCGTGCCTCGGAACCAGCATTGAAAGGTTCGTAGTGTTAATTATTCCATTGTATTAGTGTTAATTATTCCAATGTACTAATTTCAAATTTACTCTATGTAATTTAAAAATAGCTTTTTAAATTTCTGGTTAATTTTATATGTAAATTTTTATAACTTTGAATTTAACCCTCTTCTTTTAGTCTTTTTAAAATTTGCTTTTACTGAATAGGTTTTATGGAAATTATTTTGTCTTGTTCACATTATTTATTGATTCTAATTTCATATTGTTATTATCTAGCCTGATGATGAGCGTATTGCTCGAAACGTTGCGCATTAAAGAAGACTTTTCATGGCATTTACATTCCTCCTTGTCATTGGATTTCTCCTAAATATTAAATTGAAGCTTTGTAGAAGCAAACCGCATGACTATATATATATATATATATATATTCCCTCCTTTACCAAATCCCGCAAATGAGGCGGGATGCTGCAGAGGGGTCGACTCACACAAAGTAACATAAAGTAAGTATGTACAGTATACTGTGTGTGTGTGTGTGTGTGTGTGTATATATATATATATATATATGACAGATTTTGTACTGTCTTAGCTAGCTGCGGTGGGACAAGGAGCCATGTAAACGAGGATGGAAAATACCCTCAGAATACGAGTTCCAAAACTTTTAATGTCTTGCCAAAAGAAGCAAGGTACCTTCAGCACACCAATCTAAATAATTTCAATAACTAGTTGGACAAGTTCTTGCGCAAAGTCCCTGACCAGCCATACGTGGCTGGCTACGAGGGCGGGAGAAATCGGAAAGCAATTCCCTCCTCTACCAAAGCCCGTAAATGAGGCGGGATGCTGCAGAGGGGTTGACTACAGGTCGACCCTGAACCGCCATTCAAACCCTCATAAAGTAAGTAAGTAATATTTAATCATCAAATGTATTCATAGTTTTAGTGGAAGTAGGAAGAGTTAAACATCTTTTTACACAGAGCAACATACGCCTATTTCAGGGTACAAGCAGCTTACAGCAGCATTGCCAAGAAAATGGGGGGGGGGGGATCAAAGTACTGACGAGGCTTTTATACTTAGTTCATCACCACTGAAAGCAACAATGCTCCATGTTAGTCTAGTAATCAGCGCTGTCCAACTGGCGGCCCGCGGAATAAATTTTGCCAAATTTCATTTCTGAATTTTCTTCCCTATTTTGTCATTTCTAGTAGGTAGAACAACATTCAGCGGGTTCCTAAGTCGTATTAACCAATGGTGTATGATTATAGGCCTACAATTTTACTTTAATAAGTGTAATTGTGGCCCACCATCTAACTCTTGTAAACATCTTGGCCCGCGGCTTTATAGAAGTTGGACAGCGCTGGACTCTAGTTCAAAGAACGTCCATATCCGTATTCAATTTATTGCAATTTTTTAGTTCGTATTGCAGACACCCCATTTATTATCATTCCTGGTGCACAATTCTTCAGAAGCAAGATGCACCGCAAGTTTATGTGTCCTCCCTAAGGCAGCACAAATTTACCTGTATCAATCATAGTCACACTCGTACAACCTCAGGTTTGCTCTACACAAACTGGACCAAAAACCACGAGTATCCGCAATCGCAAACCGTCCGTATACAGGCCTGTATTTCGTTTAGAATGTTTTATATATGTCCGTAAACTCAACACTGAAAAAATTGTAATAGAATTTAAAGAAGACCACGTCGTACGGTAGAATAACCTAAAAAAAAAAACCTAACCTAGACTAAAGTTCGGAAAAACTTTTACTACGTGACCATTTCCTTGTTTCGTAGTCACGATTTCAATATTTCTCCAGTCTACCTCTTTTTAATCCAGTTTAGTCCTTTCGTCCTTATTTCAGCGAGTATCATTGAGTTTGTCCCACTATTTTTTTGTTATTACCGTTACTATCATAAACACTATTATTAATTTTACTATCATTACTACTACTACTACTATTATTATTATTACTATTATTAATATTAATACGGTTATTATTCTTTTTACTGTGAATTCTAGACAGACAGAATACCCTCTCCTTGTTCTCGTTTTCAGTGGTTTGATTTTGATTTTCTTTCCATTTGGTTCCCATATTTTTGTGTATATTTCTTTATATACTCTCTCTGTACACACACACACACACCACACACACAACACACACACACACACACACACACACACACACACATTCGTACGGTGACTTGTATATCTAAATTATTAATGAATTCACTAGTTTTTATGGTTGAATTTGTTTAATATACATTTGACATTTCCCATGTTAACTTTTTTAATTTGCGAATAAGTTTATTTTTATCGAATATATATATGTATGTATGTATGTATATGTGTATATATATGTATATATATGTATATGAGAGAGAGAGAATGTTCGCCGTTGAACGAAATATATTAGCATCACACACGTGTAGATTTAACAAACACGTTAAAATATGATTAAGGACAGGTCAACGCCTGAACAAGGGATCTAAATCATCAATACGAGACCATTTTCATTAAAGAGACCATTCTTTGACCACCAGTCAGTTCAAAATTCTCCACAGATTCATCAACCAACCAAATCAGCTACGTATTCTAGGGTCTCTGCAGGTAGACATTTCAGTCGGAAGCTCCTCCAGAAGACATAGCTTTTATGTAAAAGACTCCAACTCCTCCTGTACATACAGCAAATAGCAACAAAACAGACCTCAGTACTACACATCGGCTTTTAAACTTGCCAAAGTACAGTTGAGTAATGATGATTGTGATGTTTTAAAAGAAATTGTGATAACAACCTAAAAGCATTGTAAAAACAATATACATTTCCATCTCGGTTGTATTTTAGCCTTGTAATCCACTAATTCTTTTATTATGTTAATAATGTTAAGTTAACGTTGAATTACGATTTTAACTTGATTCATTGATTCTGAATGTGATGATGGAATATTATTTAGTTCTTAAGCGTTTTAGATTTTAAATAACCACTGAAGATGGGATAAGATGATTTCGAAACGTTTTGACTTACCAATAAAATGCTTGTCAAAGCCCTGGTTTTATTACTCATGTAAAAAATACGGTTACGGGTCCTGGTACCAAAACAAGTAATATATATATATATATATATATATATAATATATATATATATATATATATATATATATATACAGGGTGGGCGGAAAGTAGCTCCCTATTTTGGATTGGTAAAAAAATACGTATATTATCCATTTATTTCAGAAGAAATAATATGAAAAGGTAGGCATACATGGTAGGTTTTCACTAAAATTCAATGTGGGCTCCAACTCTTTCCACCAGCTTCTGGAGACGCCCAGGAATGGCGTCCACTGACTTTAGCAGGAACTCTGGTGGGATGGAGGACATGACTTCCCGAATTCGGTCCTCCAGTTCTTCCAATGTCCTTGGTTTGGTGCGGTAGACTTCTTCCTTTACCCACCCCCAAAGAAAGAAGTCGCACGGTGTCAAGTCTGGGCTCCTGGCTGGCCATTGATGTGGACCACGACGACCCATCCAACGCAGTAATGCGGCTTCCACGCACGCCAGTTCAGCTCCTTCTTCAGTACAGTTCGCACTGAGTAGCGGGAGAGTCCACTTTCCCGAGCTGCCTGGCGAGTTGACTTTCCTGGACTCCGTGCGAACATTTCCTGAACTGCCTGCACCGTCTCCTGGGCCCTGGATGTCGAAGGGCGACCACATCTTCGAACATCTGCCACAGACCCCGTGGTCATGAGCTTCGAGTGGCAGTTCTTGATTGTTTTCGGGTCCACTTGGGCACCCGGTCCGTGAATGGCCCGCCACCATCTTTGAACTCGAACGACAGATTGCCAAACTTCGTACCGTGCCGCCAACTGGGCACGCTCCTGCAGTGTTAAACGCTCAGCCATGTTACCCTTCAATCTGAAATGAAAAAAAAAAATGAACGTTACAATTGTACCACTTTAGAGAACACAAGAGAACACTTTAGAGAAAAAAAGATTACCGTTACAATTGTACCACTTTAGAGAACACACCATAACAATATAACAATACAATCACAATTTATACATAATTTATATGTAATTTAAATTAGGGAGCTACTTTCCGCCCACCCTGTATATATAATATATATATTCACAACCTTGCAACAACAGCTTTATCCTACCTTTTAACTGAAAACTAAATTAATAACTTTGGAATAAGATTTTCGTTTAAGCTCCATTTAAAAGTATGAATATTTACAAAGTCGTAAATTTTGTGACAGCAAAATCCTATACTCGTAAAAGTGTATAACAGATTTTAGCAATTAGGAAAATAGATAGTGTATATGTAAATAAAAAATATGCAGATTGATAAACAACGCTGACGGACGGATATCGACAAATCATTGCGAATCATGTCGTTATTTAACGAGTTTATAACCTCGCTATCATTCTTTCTGAACTGACTTTAACTTATAAATTGATAAAAAAAATTATGTTTGGGTAAATTACTTTAGTTAAGTGGTTCTAAATGGATTCGAAAATTAATTTTGAAAATTTTGCTCTAAAGTGTAGAGGCAAAATAATTATTTTTTTTACCTTCGCTTTGATCAGATCTATTTTTCGTTCTAATTTTCTATCGATTACTTCGAAATAACAAATATATGAATGAATATAGTGAAATGAGCAAATATAGTGCATAGTTACGAGGTTAGAAACCTAAGGAACAGAGAGAGAGAGAGAGAGAGAGAGAGAGAGAATGAAATCCAAACTGCAGTCTTGTGGCTGATATATATATATATATATATATATATATATATATATATATATATATATATATTGCATCGTGCAGGAGCGAGTTACTTTTGTGAAGTCGGCATTTGCAAGACGACTCTAGGTATTCCTACCTCATCTGATATTTTCCTGAAACAGTCATCCAGTTGACTCTTGAAGACATCCACTTCAACTTTTGTTGTGTTTAGGAGTTGTTTCGAGAGATGTTGGAACAATTTTAATTATTCCTTTAACTACAAATTAAATATTTTGGGGTTAGAACTTTTTTTTTTTGTCTTGCCTTTTGGAAAATTTCAAATCCTTCAATTTCTGTTTTCCACAACAATTTCTAAAGTTACTGGATTTATTTTGAGGTTTGGGGGGGGTCCTATCGTTCAGTTGCTGTATTTTCCATACGTAAACGATGGTGTATATATCTCTTTTCTTCTCTCCAGAGCATGAAGATCTAATTTCTTTAGCCTTTCCCCATAATCTAATCCTGTGAGTCTATTTATTTTTGCAGTAAAGTTTATGCATTTTCTAGCTGGTAATCTCCTCCCTTTTATGGGGTCGTTAGAACCGAGAAGTATTCAAGTGTCTGTATAATAAACGTTTCATTTCTGTCCCTTCTTTCAAATGGCCTCAATTTCTAGGTTCTTATTCTTTCGGCTTTGATTATTGCTTTCTTGTTTTGCACATCGAAATTCAC
The DNA here is from genome assembly GCA_023014485.1 of Bathynomus jamesi. Classification (NCBI taxonomy): domain Eukaryota; kingdom Metazoa; phylum Arthropoda; class Malacostraca; order Isopoda; family Cirolanidae; genus Bathynomus; species Bathynomus jamesi. The sequence continues at coordinate 949,216 of JAJOZX010000890.1, read as the reverse complement.
ATCAAGATTTGTTTCACTCGCTTTCTTTCACCTCCAATTTCTGCTTCCCCCGCCCCTCTCCAACCATCAATATTCCCACCCAATGCACTCTTACTCCCTACCACTCCCCTTCTCTTACTTTTGTCACGTTAGTCATTGTCATTTGTACACTTAACACCAGAGTATCAGTTTTAACATACAGTCAACAAAAGCAGTATTATATATATATATATATTATTCAACCAACCACTCGAAACTGTTAAATAAATAATAAATTACCAACAGAATTTCCTTGACCCAATAAATGTTGATCATCAACAACCTGTAAAAAAAAACAATATAAAATATTAAAAAATCAGAATAAACCAAAATCATAAAAAAATATTCGGCTGAAAATACGAAACTGTTATGATTTGGCGTGGCTTAAGAAGGCCAGTCTACTGTGTGCAATAAATTTAGTAATATCAGCCAAACGACGTTCGGTCTCCTTTGAGTTGAAGTTTCCGAAACACTGAATACTGGATTCACTGTATGAAGACTTTGAATATTTCTATATTTATCTTCTTTTTATTATTGTTCGTTCTTTTTCATACACTTTATGATGTCATCTTCAATAGATTCTTCAGTTGTCCTCTATTGATATCTGGGTCCCAGACATCATTTCTTTCTCTGAAATACTACTGATCACGCTCCAATGATACCAAACTGTATTAAGCAGGATTCATTCCCACTTTCAAAGCTTGCGAAAAATTCTTTCTTTTCTTTATCCATGAAAGCACCATTTCATCCTCACTCTCACTTCTTGAAATGTCACTACTAGAAACGTCATACAATCGGAAGAATAGTGACCTTTTCAGTATAGTCCTTGCTCATGTTTTTCTCGTGCGTCCAGTGATTTTCTCCATAACAAATCTAGAAGCTTTGCTGTCTCGTCCAATGGAATGCCACCCTGATCAAAACCTGTAAATTTAGATCAGGGTAGCATTCCGTTTGACTAAACCTGCTGCTGAGTGGGGTTTCATCTGTTATCGTCCGTGATATGTCCCTCTGCTATGTCTCGAAAATGTCCTCCTCTATTTTATTAGAGAATCAGTATCAATCATATCTGTTTTTTGGACTCAAAAAAACTTATATTGTTTACGTAAAATTTCCAAAATATTTTCTACAGTTCCTTTGAATCGTTGGACAGGGTATAATTTTCATTTTCAGTGGTGCTATTTTAATATACTAGGGGCACTCAATATATTTTGCTCCACTCTTTTTTCTTAGCTAAATAATAGGCCATGGAGCTGAAATGTCTTTTGGGCCGTAAGTTTGAACTTTCTGCGCTTCACATAACCGGATTTTTCCAGTTTGAACCTCCCCTCCTTGTATAAAACCGCTTTTAAACGCCCTTGTATAAAACCGATGGTTAACGCAATTTCGAAAATGGCGTCTGACAGTGATGTGCGTCGTAAACAGAGAAGGAAACAGTTGGAAATATTCACAAACGTCTGCAAAACGTTTACGGAGATGCTGTTGTTGATCGAAACACAGTTGGACGCTGGTCTAAACGTGTGAGATCATCGGAGAGAGGGAGAGCCAGCCTCGATGATGAGCCACGCAGCGGTCGCCCGGTATCGGCTGTAACATCTCACACTGTGCAACGTGCTAACAGCATCATTCGATCAAATTGGCCCGTCACATACAAGGAGCTATCACTGGAGCTAGGAATTAGTGAAGGAAGTGTGAATACGATAATTCAGCAACTGGGATACTCAAAAGTGTGTTCACGGTTTGTTCCTCACGAACTGATTGAAGATCACAAAGCCCAAAGAAAAGAAATTGTTTCTGAGTCGTTGGTTCGATACGAGACAGAAGGGGATGACTTCCTTTCACGAATTGTGACTGGGGATGAGACTTGGGTACACCACTTTGAACCTGAAACAAAACGCCAATCCATGGAGTGGCATCACGCAGACTCCCCACGCAAGAAAAAGTTCAAAATGGCTCCCTCTGCAAGAAAGGTTATGGCCACCATCTTCTGGGACATAAAAGGGGTGATTCTGGTGGACATTATGAAGAAAGGACAAACAATCAACTCAGAGGCATATATTGCTACCCTACAGAGACTCCAGAGACGTATAAAGCGAGTTTGACCCGGAGAGAAAACTGGAAGACGTCCTTCTTTTGCACGATAACGCAAGACCACACAACAGTTTGCAAACGAGAGAGGCCATCACAAAAATGCGCTTGACTGTGTTACCCCAGCTTCCATACAGCCCGATCTGGTACCTTCAGACTTCCATTTGTTTGGGCCAATGAAGGATGCTATTCGTGGAAGAAAGCTTCAGAGTGACGATAAGGTTGTTGAGAAGGTTAAGAGATGGCTCCAGCGGAATCCAACGGACTTTTACCAGCAAGGAATAAAGGCCCTTGTTTCGAGATGGAGGAAAGCCGTAGAAAAGGATGGAGACTATGTGGAAAAACAAAAATTTGTAAAAAAGGTATGTAACTACTCGTGTACAAAATTTCTGAAACTTACAAGGAAACTTGGAGAGAAAAAAAAAAGGTGGGGCAAAATATATTGAGTGGCCCTCGTAGTGCCTCATTTTCTTTTTTGCAAAAAATTATTTCTTTTGATTGCTTCTACAGTTGGATCTTCCATCTATTCTTCAGAGTCTTGAATTAGGGCTTGATTGTCCTACTTAATATTTACCATTTGGCGGTGGGGGGAGGGGGTCAATTTTCTTATATAATTACTCTTGCATTTTACTAATTTTATGGTTATTCTCTTTATTTTAAGAATAAATTTTCTTTATTTCTTTTGCGAATTTATTTCTCAGCTCTTTTCTTTGTCTTACATGGCAGTTTTGTCTAAAATTGCTTTGGCTTCTCTTGGAATAAGTATAATATTCCTTTTGTTGTTGCGCCTTTAAATATGTTTCCTCAACCAGTCAACAGTGTGTATATATATATATATATACGTATATACAGTGGTGTAGTGCTGTGGGAACGCGTGGGAACGGCGTTCCCTTACTTTTTTTGGTAGACGGAACGGCGTTCCCTCACTATTTCAAATAAATCCGAACTTACAAATCTCTAACGTCATGAAATTTTAATTCCCACCCCTAGAAGAAATATGAGAAAGAATCATTAACTGCTTCATTTCTTTTAGCTTCGACTGAGGCAATGCTAGCCTATAAAGATCTGGTGAAACAGTCACCACGGCGTACCAGTTGTTAACTTTTTTTTAGTTAATCATTCCAGTTGTTAGCTATTTTTATTGATCGTACTGGATGTCATATATCTAATGACACTGGAAATACTGCATCTTCAACCTTTGAATATATCCTAATATCCAGTGCATATGACCTCAAAATATCCCTGAAATTGGTCAGATTTCAAAAGATTTCCCGGGGGCTTACAGTGCCCCCGGACCCCAGCTGTATGGGCTCGCCGCGCTCGCCATTGTCCCCCCCGCATCTGAGTAACACTTTCAAAATGCGTTCCCTCACTTCTTTATTTAGCACTACACCACTGTGTGTATATATATATATATATATATATATATATATATAACTTCTAAGTTTGAAAACTTGGTATTGAAACATATACAATAATAATAACTTAAAATTTAAGTGACTGTGTAGCAGTAATATTACAAAGGAAGTTATTTCAAAGGCTTGATTTCGAATCGTAATCATATTTTCTCGACAAGAAAAGTCATGGAAATCATATTGTGAATTATATATTATATCGTTTATATAAAATTATATAAATGTGAAGAAATTTTCTATATATATATATATATATATAATGTGTGTGTGTGTGTGTGCAATAATATATGGAATATTTTCCATGATCAAAAAATCGCTCCCAACAGGGTTCGAACCCACTAACTTTTGAATAGAAGGTGGGAGCGGTACAAGTATACTACGACAGAAAAAAGTGACACAATATATCATAATATATATATATCCCCGCAGGGGGGTTCTAAGCTCGTGCTCTTTGTGCTCGTTTGTACGTGCTTGTTCCTAGAGGTTTCACGTGTGCCCTCCCGGCCCTAGCACCGAAGGATGATGGGGCTCGACCTTGCAGTCCTTGTCATCCTTGGTCTTTTTCCACTTCGATTGTCCCCTCCACCCTTTCTTTTTCCTCTGTCTTTCCTCTCACTTTTTCTTTGTTTTCCCGCCGAGATATGCCCTTTTAAATAGAGGCGAATCGGTTCTTCCCGAACTTAAAAAAAAAAAAATATATATATATATATATAATATATAAGCAACCGAAGAAATGCATAATGTTTTCGCGTCCAGAGGCATTTTACTTGTTAACCCTCCTGCACCCGCATTTCAATCAAACTATCTGGTGCAACTCCGGGGTCACATAAATGGAATATCATGCATGACCCCACACAATTTTTCTCGTCGTAGTGTAGTGGTTAGCGCCCTCACTCAAGAGATGGTGAGTTCAGACTCTGGGAAATGGAGGGGGGGGGGGGGGGGACGACATCTTCATTATGAAAAAGAAATTAATAAAAATATAGTCTATATATATATATAATATATATATAAAGTGTGAGAAGTAATTTTGTTACATTTTTAATTCTTTTCACTTTAGCCCGGACAATCACGCTCTGTTCATGGATGGGTTATATTTTGGTTCTGATGTCACTGTTTTAAAACGTAACCATGCCCAGTGGAAAAATGCTTTAAGAATTTGCACTTAAATGAATAGATGAAGAGGAGAAAACCATTTTAGGATGTTTACAAACTATACAGTAAATATAGAAACTGCATTAGTGTATACAAAAATAAACTTAAATTGACAACAGTTGTAATGTTGGTCGCGATTCGTGTATCATATATATATATATATATATATATATATATTATAATATATATATATATATATATATATTATCTGTATATAAAAGTGAAATAGCTCCATTATCTGCCAAAGGGCATCGAACTGCCCTATTCCCTATATAGCTAATATCTGTAAAACATCTCTCACACGTATGATGCTATATTTGGACTAAGATTTTATAGGTCTTGTTTGGCATTGTATATGCGTGGTCTTGGGGGCGGGGGTGGAGGAAGTAGCGGGGGAGAGTATGGTGAAATGTACTGTACCCTCGCTTGGTACTGGTAATTCAGTAGGATTTTTCTTACTAGGTTGCGCGCATTACTAGGATTTACTTTGGAATTCAATTAAGATCTGCATTTTATTCTACGGATTAGATGTGACGTTACAGAAGCAGAGGGCGCGCTCGTTTCTTATAGGAGCTCTGTACATATTCATATGCCGTCATTAATTTGTCAAAGTTCTTATCATCATTCTTCGTTTATCCTTGACTTTAAGCGTGGCTGGCAAACATCACGAAACTTTATAGATGGAAAGAATGAGCCGTAAATATTATTATCTTGAACTTTATAAACCCGCAATTACTCTGGTGTCTAATTTCGCTTGGACTGTATATTTTGTTTTTCAATTTTGAACTGTAAAAACCTCGTCAAATTATGTACTATGTTCCGGTGTTAATGACCTCCATGTTGTATACGATACTCAATCAAGCACGGTGTCTGTACCATTTTGCATGGGAAGTAAGTAATTGATTAATTCCATGCTTAAGAATTCTTAAACCTTGATGCTTTATCCTTTGTTAAGATCTCATTTGAACTCCGATCTTTTAAACCATTAAATGTAGGAAACTTGGAACCTCGGTTTGGAACTTGGAACCTAAATAAAAGAGAACATAATTTATTAAATGAAACAGGACACAGCTGCGTAATCAGTATTAATAGGGATTTGCTTTATTCTGAGAAATATATATATAATATATATATAATATATATATATATATATATATATATTATATATATATTATAATTATTTTAATTACAAGTAACATTCTCTTTAAGTATGTAAAAACTTAAGTCCTTCGTATATAATCAGTGATATATTTTTTTTTTTAAATTTTGTATACAATATTAATGAGGCAAAAAAATTCCCTTTTTGTTTCTATTCCAAGAGAGCTATATTGCGTTTTCACTCACATTTACCGCCTACGCAGAACAAACTTTGAAGTACAGCCACAGACAAGCCACCTTTAGTCTTTCATGATGACAAATGAAGCTTCATAATTACTTGCATTTTACGAAAAGATCCTCTCTTCGCGCGGAATCGTAAAATGAAACGAGCTTAAAGCTAACTGCCTCCCGCGAATCGTAACCTGCGTTAAATGAAGATAATAATTCCTAGGAAATGAAAGAACTGAAAAAAAAAATGTGTGTATCTATATTCCTGTAACAAAGATGAAAGGGCTTTGTAAATAATGTTCATCTCTGAATAACGAATCGACATGGTCGTTCGAAGTACAATTTCATGATGAAAGAATACAGTGTATATTTCGTTATTCGGATTGATGTACGTCTGAGAGTAAAGGTTCTCATTATCTCCTTCCATTATACTCGAATATATATATATATGCTTTGCACTTGTACCTGGTAACCCAGTAACCTGGTAGGAGTTTCGTACAACGATCCCTCATTTTACGAAGGTCATTGAACTCGTGGCCCTACACTTAGGACTGGTTTGGTGAAGAAGAGAACCACTTTCTTAAGCTCTCCAGTCTTTATTTCATACAGTCAGGGACACCCAAATACGTTGAGACTAGTTTTCTTTTGAATTAAGGTGTCCACATGGACCCCAGTAATATTAATTATTTCTTTTGGTAATTGGTTAAATAGTCTTAGCCTTCTGACAACAAGGCTAAAATTCTTTTTGACGTCGTCGGGACGTTAAGACTTACCAATATTCTAGTTCAGCGTTTTCAGCAAAGGAATCATTAGATATTTGTCCTTATTTTAAAGGTTCGCGGGATCTGTCTAGTGATTGTTTGTTTCAGTTACTGGTATCTTATTATTGTTATCTTATTTTTGCGGCTGGTTGATTAGGTATCTTTTAGAGAGCCTAGCGTATAACCAGACAGTGCAGGAGCGGTGGCGGGGGGGCTTCGATCATTGGGTTGAGGTGTCAAACCTTTATTTAGTCTGCATTGCGCGTCCTATCACCTCTTAGTCTTCATAGCGAAGCTAATCATCACTTAAACACAGCCCGTTTCACTCTTAACTAACCCTACGTGTCAGTTGGGTATTTGACAATTTCAATTAATTGGTTACAAACTACCTAAAACTCAGTAATGCAGAAAGAACAAACATTTTAAGCTGTCCTCTGAAGTATGACATCAGTTTAATCAAAGGGTTCATTGCGATCCTTTAAATTTGTTGTAACTTGGACGATTATAGCATATGCAGACAGAGGTTTGGTATTTAAATAGCCTTAGCGGTTCATTTGCAATAAAATTGTTACAAGTTTCTGTCCTTGCAGAAGTGAATTTGGGTTTCAGAGACATTTTTAGTTTAGTTGATAATGTAGGTTAACGTAGAATTTGGGAAACAAAGCTTTATATGGATAACTGGTATGGGTATTATATATATATATATATGAATAAAACCACGAAGGAAAGGAAACACAAAACGGTGCTCAAGCGCTTTCGTCTAATGACATCCTCAGGAACACGTGTTACTTTCGTGAAATAATTTTCATATATATATATATATATATATATATATATTATATATATATAAATATATATATATATTATGAAAATTATTTCACGAAAGTAACACGTAGTAATGTTAATACTTAATTAATACATCATAAATGCCTATTTAACTTTATTAGTGAAGCAATTAGTAATATATATATATATATATATATATATATATATATATATATATATATATGAAATATAATCAATTAATTATATAAAATCAATTTAAAAATAACTTATTTAATTTCTTTCCTTTAATTTAGTTAGTCATGTGCTTTTCTGCATTAGATTTCCAATCTCATTTGAATTCAGCGTCGAAGATCAAAAGCCCCTCGAAATATGCATCGATTATGACAAATGTGCATTAGTGGGGGTCCATTAAGAATTGAGCAATTAACAATCGCTATTTATGTCTGGTCTAGAGTTAAAGCACTCTTAACAGGGTGCTTGTGGCTGTTTCTTACAACAAGAAATCAACTCTGTAGGAAGAGGTTTCAGCTCAGTTTAATATAAAGTCGTTCAAACACTTAAGTGGATTATTAAATTTAATCCTTATACACTCAGCACATATATACAGTATATATATATATATATATATATATATATATATTATATATTATATATATATATATATATATATATATATATATTATATATATATATATATATTAACTGCATACACGTACACACACACACACACACACACACACACACACATATATATATATATATATATATATATATAATATATAATATATATATCTATATATAACACGTACACACACACACACACACACACACACACACACACATATATATATATATATATATATATATATATATATATATATATATATATATATACATGGCACATAAAAAGCCTTGGTGTCAGATACCCTATCATCGAAATAAACAACAAAGTGCTCAGATTATAATTAAATTTGTCCTGCACGTATTTAGTTCCAAAGATACGTTGTCCTATTCTGCGATCTCGTAAGATGAAGAAGAAATTATCAGCCATCTTTTCGTTCGTAGAGATTCCTCGCATCCAAATATATTTCTCATCTAAGACGGTGTTTACCTCGCTTTGATTATGATCTCTTAATAATAATCATGCGAATGGCGCGCACAAATAGTTTTAAATTATTGAGCTAACGCGGAAAATTGCCGCTGTCATAGCATATATGCTCTGCTTCGATACTTGGATGTATTGAGTGCTTGATCCAAGCGTGAACATTGAAGGAAGATTTTTATCAATTATATTTATGTGGTTGGTTACGTACTGTAAAAGTATCTTGTTATATATATATATATACCTCGTAACCTTGTAGCAGTTCCGTGCGTACCTTCACACAAAGGTCAAGCTGGTGGTCCCACCTCTAGACCTGGCCTAGTGGAGGAACGAGTTGCTTTCTTGCGATCTCCATCGCACATAGCCAGGTACACCCGGATCATCTGGTACCGTCCTGAGCTTGGCGTCTTGTCTTCTTTTGAAGAATTCTACGTTGACACCAGTAATGTTCTTGATCTTCTTCAGAAGCTGGTTGAATAGTCTTGCCCCCTGACAACCAAGCTATTTTCCATTAGAGTTGAGGGTGTCCCTTGTTTGGTCTTTAGTTTGGGAATACTACACATTCTACCTTTCCTATTTTCCACTGTTGTTTGAGTAGTTACTGGGTTCAGCTTGAGATTAGGTACCAGTTTTTCCATTATTTTCCACGTGTAAATTATGGTGTGGACGTCAAGATTGGGCAGTATTCAAGTTTTGGTATGATCAGTGTTTTCAGCAGGGGAATCATTACCTTCTCGTCCCTTCTTTTAAAGTTCGCAGTACCTGTCCCTCGACTCTCTTTGCTTTGTTTATCGCTATCTGATTTTGTGTGTCAAATTTCGCATCGTCGGTCATTACAACCCTTAAATCTATTGCTTTCTTGTTTCTCTGAATTTCCTGTCGATCTTGGGCATAATATGCTGTCTGTTTCATCTACTCATTTCTTCCCTATCTCAAGAGCTGAAATTTCTCGGTGTTAAATTTCATGTTGTTGTCTTCTGACCATTTGATTATTATATTCGTGTCCTCGTGTAGGCTTTCCACCTCTTGTGCATTATTGATTTTTCTGCTGATTTTTGTATCGTCTGCAAAGGATGTTACTATAGTGTTGTTGTTTACTTCATTGTCTATGTCTGTTAGCATGATAATGAATAGGAGTGGAGCTAATACTGTTCCTTGTGGTACTGAGCTACGTACTTCCGATTCTGATGATGATATGCCTTGGATTTTTACGACCTGCTGACGTTCTCTGAGGAAATTGTAGATCCATTTTCCCACTTTGCCTGTTATTCCCATATGTTTCATTTTATGTGCAATTATACCATGATCACATTTGCCGAATGCTTCAGCAAAATCCATGTATATGACATCGTAGTTTTTATTGCTTTCAAGTGCGTCTATGATATTGTTATAGTGTTCTATTAGTTGTGATAGGCATGACCTTCCTGATCGGAATCTGTGCTGGTTCTCACTGAATCTTTCCAGCGTCTCCAAGAAGTCATAGATTTTCTCTAACTATTCTTTCAAATATTTTAGTGAGATAGGATGTCACTGACACTGGTCTATAGTTCTTTGCTTGAGATCTATCCCCTCCTTTATATAGAGACAAAGTTTACTTTTTTCACGATGCTCGGTATTTCCCCCCTGTCCAGGGATTTTCTCCATATCCAGTATATAGGTGTAGCTATTTTATTTTTACAGTTTTTAATCAATAAAGCGTTCTATTTGTCCGGACCTGCAGCTGAATGTGATTTCATTTCTCATATATAATATATATATATATTATATATATATATATATATATATTATATATATATTATATATATAAACAAACAACGTATCTCTCCTGTCGTATTTATTATAATTTTAAGTTCTTTTATCTTCTCGTATATAGCTTATTAAGTACAGCTTATCTTGCGTGTTTTCTGTATACTCTGTACGTAGGAGTATATGTATATATATATATATATATATATATATATATATATATATATATATTATATAATATACCCTTTATCTTTACCCTTCGTTGGTAGTATCATTTCGCCAATAAAATAGAATTATTTAAGCATGAAATTGGACATATAGATATAAAACTAAGAGCCCAACATAGCAAAGTTGTGTGTGTGTGTGTGTGTGTGTGTGTGTGTGTATAAAACACTCATTAGAGCGATTTTTTAAGCAATATATCTAACCCAATTTCTTATTATTGTTTTTTTTTAAACCCAAAAAAGAATCGCATTATTTTACGACATATTAAATTACAAAATCGCTTATTAAAATTCAAAACAATTTTATCTAGGTTCGTTTTAGGCCCGAGAAACCATCTCTTCGTCTTAACTCCAAAGAAAACCACGACACCAATTTCCATACAAATTATATTTGCATGCAAAAACCGCCCCCACCCCCCACCCCCATCAAACAATTTGCTTTTTGACAAATGAAATTAGCATCGTAGTTCATTCACTGCTTTTATTTTGGAGAGAAGACTCAATCTCTTTCTCTCTCTCTCGTATATATATATATATATATATATATATATATATATATATATATATATATATATATATATATATATATATATATATATGAGCACTGAAATATGACAGTTGTTGTGGCACTTATTTCAATGGGTTTTTATTATCTTTTAAAAAAGGAAAATGTAACAGCTGTAATTTAAATGAATTCAGTCGAGTATTCAAAAAATGTCTATTTTTATTTCCATTTTTTTTTATTTTATATATATTTTTTTTTATTTTTAGATTAGTTTAGACAGCATCCAAAACATTAGGAAATTGAGTAAATAGAGCTAAAATCTGGACTCCCCTTCAGACTGTCACGAGAAGTGGGTGGTTAAATAAAGATATATATATATATATATATATATATACAGGGCGTCCCAAAAAAATGTATACACACTTTAAATAATTATAAAGGCAGTGTTTATTAAAATACATTTCATTTTCAAAATGTAATAGAATCTACAGACATTATTTAATTGTTTTGTCAACGCCTGTTTTCAAACTGACGTCCGTTCTGGTCCAGGCACTGCTGATAACGCGAAGCAATGGAATCGCAAACATCACGAAACATTTCGTTTGGTATTTGTGTGCATTCTCGTTCAATGGCTGCTCTCAATTCAGCGACTGTTGCAGGTTTTATAGCGTAGACTTTGTCTTTTAAGTATCCCCATAAAAAAAAGTCTAGTGGTGTGAGGTCTGGTGAACGCGGAGGGTATTCTACGAAACCCCTTCGTCCAATCCACATCCACATCGTGCCTAGTACCACTCGCAATACTCCACTCTTCGGTCCGGATCATCTTCATTAGATCATTACTAGCATGGACTAATCTTGGAATGTAACTTTTCCATTGACAGCGCTTCAAAATGCGTTGGACAGACGATTCTGAAATTCCTACCTCACGACTCGCTTGCCGCACAGATTTTCTTGGACTTTGGTGATACGTTTCCAGTACTCTTTCTTGCTTTGTGGGGCTTGTCGATGTCCGTGGTCTTCCGGAACGCTTCTTGTGGACATTCTGAACAGTTCCATCGGCTTCAAACTTATCTCTAATTCGAGTGATGGTAAGTCCGTTGGTGGATCTGTTTGAAACTCCCTCCTAAACTGTCTTTGCACTTCAACTGCGTTTTCACACTTCCAGTAGCATTTTAGAATGAATTTCCTTTGTTCAAAGCTTAGTCTGACTGCCATTATTAATTCTAATGGGTTTAACTTGGAAAGAAAGAAACATCAATTGAGCTATCAGCTGTTAAAGTGTGTATACATTTTTTGGGGACGCCCTGTATATATATATATATATATTTTGCTAATTTTCGCGAGAATGCGCCTGAAATGTTTGGATTCATCCTGCAAAGTGAATAAGTTTTAAGGTTGGTAAGACTGATACAACTATATACAGTGTGTATATATAAAAAGTAAAGTTCTCTACGCTATTTTGGTTACTGGCGTCTGCGGTTAAAGTAATATTTTTGAAGTAATTATTTTGGGTTCGTTTATAAACGTTGGAATATTGTGGAATTAATTAGATTTTCTGGAAAATAATTTACTCTCTCAAGAGACGTCAAGTATGGCGTGCTAGTTTTACATGCAATGCATGTATCGAGTAAATTCCCACGGAAGGATTTTATTTGTGTGTATATCTTTGCGTATATGTTCGACTTTATATCGAATTTTATAAAAAAATTATCCTGTTGTTATAATGTGTTGTTATTAAGTTATTAGTGTTGGAAGTTAAAGAATGTACAGTAAATATAAAAATAACATTTAAATAACAGGTCATATTGAGTGTTGTGTCCTTGAGAAGGGCTTATCGGCTGTCAGATTGCTACTCGAGAAGTCTCTCTTTTTGTATGGGTAAGTGTTGTGTGTTTTTATGGTTGTATAGGATTTTTTTTATTAATATAATGATGTTTTGTATTGGTTTATTTATTTTATGCAAGTTTGCCATTAAAGATATATCATTACTGTATTTTACAGTTGGTTGGTAAAAGTATAGAGCGATCGAGGTTTGGGTTTTGATGACTATAATAATGTATTTGTTACGGGGAATCTCTGTAACTAGGGATTTCATGAACTCCCTAAAATGTTCAGTAATTTCATGAAAGGTTAAGTCGTAATGTTTTCGTTAGTTTTAACGAAAATATCACGACTTAACCTAACCAATCGTCAAGAGCGTACAGTTGACGTAGCCAGGCATTCAATTAACGGAGCATTTAATAATAATTTTCCCCTAGGTTTAACGAGAATATCACGACTTAACCTCGCATGAAATCCCTGAACATTTTAGGGATTTTATGAAATCCCTAGTTAGATTCCCTGTAACATACATACTGTATAATGTAAATTGCGGAAGTTGCTTAGTTTGTTTATAAAGGATGAACAGTGGCAGTGATTAAAAGAAATTTCAATTTTAAAATTAGTATAAATTATTTATGTATTATGCTAGATAGACTTTCATTTCGGACTCCATTTTGTGTAACGGGTAAGAGGGGAGAACCGAGGGGTGGGGGTGCACTCATCCCGGTGGCGGATCGATCCAGAACCCGATTTTGACTGTCTTCCCGGGTCTTCAGTAACTTAGTTTGGCATATATACTCTTGTTTTCTTGTTTATAACAGTCTGATTAATTTAGAATAAGATCAAAAGGTAAAACTTATATCGGGCGTGTATAAAGTAACGCAAGTGAAGAGACAAATTCGATTTGAATTATATTGACGCAAGTGAACATGGACAAGTAACATTTATTACACGTACTTTATAACAACTGTATATTCGATAGTAAAGTTTGAAATAAGAGGTGTTGAAAATGTTTTTAAGAGTTAAAAAAAAAGAAAGTTGAAACTAGTTTAAATCAGTTCAAATCGGATTTGTCTCTTCACTTGCGTTACTTTATACACACCCTTTGTGTTAGGGTTACAAGGCAATTTTTTCTAACTTCTTGGTTTGAACCTTATTGTGGTTTATTTTTAAGGAATGAAAATAGTGATTACTTGCAGTTAAGATTATTAATTATTACAAATTTGTTAAGTTGTCCTTTAGTGCTTCACTTTTCTCGGCTGGTGAATTAGCAAAGAAATTTAAAATGGTCATTAATTTATTTGGATTTAATATTTCACCTTTCACCCGTTATATTTGATCAGCTTTTTCCAACCATTTTCTGAAGAAAAATGACACTGTGGGCTCTGAAGGGTTAAACATTAGAACTTTTCAATAATTTACTCATAGGCTCAATCTTATAGGATTATAGCGAATGGCCCCTGAATTTACGATTTTGGCTACTTTTGAAGATTCCTTCGTAACATTGATAACAAAGAAATGGTTGTCTGTAAATATAGAAATGCATGAAAGGATGCTTGAACCAACTTTGTTGTATGGGATTCAGATTATGGTATGGTGTGCACACGAGAAGACTAGGATGAGAATGGTTGAAATGGATAGTCTGAAAAGTATAGCGGGAGGAAGACCAACTGATGGTAAGAAATTAAGAGGTGAGGCGAAGGTGCGGTGTGATAAAGTCCTTGGAAAAGAGAATGGGTGAGTGTTTGTTGAGATGAGTTGGTCATGGAAAGGATGGGTAAGGAGCGTATAATGAAAAAGGCGCATATAACCGAATGGCAAGGTAGGTGTATGAAAGAAAGACCACGTAGAAAGTGGACTATTAATTGGTGTGGGATGGGAGGAGGTGAGAATGCTGATAGAGAGGGTTGTTTGGGGAGGGAGGATGTATAATGATGGACGATTATTTAAAGACCCTCAGGGGAAGCTACTGCACCTTTGTACGAGGGTGAAAGTCGAACATAGGAGACAGTTGCAGCCTGGTTCTTGCGGTGATCCAGTCAGAGTGCCATAAAGGAGTTCACCCAGGCTATCCGGAAGTAAGGGCTGGGGTAACGTAATGTATGTAAAGTCGACTGCAATAGTTCCGTAATGGGTAACACGAAACTTCTTAGAACAAAGAATCAATGTCCAGTGTACGTACATTGCGTCCCCTTCAGGGACTTCGAAACCTTGGTCCTTGTATTCATGCGAAAGTATTATTTAATTGTGTGTGTGTGTTGTGTGTTTGTATCACCCTCCAGAAGTTTCTTTATCAGGAATTACCTTTCCGTTTTCACTAAAATGAAATATATGTTTAATTACCACACAATATAATCTTGTTTCATCGGAAAATCTTTTCTTCTCGGAAACAAATATTTGGAGGGTAATTTACATCAAAGAATTATACAAAAGATAACATCATTCCTCTGCAAAATCCATAAAGGTTGAAATGGTAAAAGTCGTTAAATTTCAAAAACTTTCTACCTGGTAACGTGCATCGTAGAAGTCAGTGGTTTCCCCAGGAATTGAAATTAGACTGGGTATTCAGATTTTCAAGGGGTACGTCTTACACCCCCTTGGCTTTGTCAAGCGTGTTGGTGACAAAGTACCACTCTTAACAGTATATACTACAATTAGATCATCAAAATATCGAATTACAGGAGAAAAGAGCAGTGTCAAATTGTATTATATAACTAAATTTCCAACCAACAACAGATGTTATTTTTTTCAACTAGAAAATATTTAAAACTAGATCTACTTTGAAAACCACTAAATTGGCAACACTGCACGTGACCAGTTGATCGCTATAGGAATTAATGTGAAAGTTCACGGGGTAGAAGGGAGTAGGGAGTTTTGGATAACTATTCGTTACTGCACAGAGGTTAGGCTTGTAGCCAGGCCTCTGGAGTTAGTTTGGTGAAGAGCATTCCCCTCATAAGCTCATATCACACGGCCATTGTTGCCGTTCTTTCCTGTTGAATCATGCCTCTGAAAACCTAATATACAGGGTGGTGCAAAAGTCTGGACCCATAGGCAATTTACTATATAAAAAATATCTTTCATTTTTATAATCAGTGGTTTACGTTAACAAACCAAGAACAATACAAGCGCTAAAGGATAACATCACAACAGAAATTGAAGCCATAAGAACGAATATTACTATGCTTACAAATGTGCAAAGGTCTTGTGTCAACCGAGTAGAAAAGTGTTTGGAAGAAGATGGACGTCAATTCGAACACTTATTGTAAATTCTGAACTAGAACGTTAAATTTAACATAATTTAGTCACTGGTGTATGGTTAATTACATTTCATTTCATAATAAACTTCCGGAGGCCACACTTTTTTTCCATATAAACCGCCTATGGGTCCAGGCTTTTGCACCACCCTGTTATATATATATATATATATATATATATATATATATATAATATATATATATATATATATAATATTCAAACCCCAAATTTTGCCAATTAATGCGTGAACGGCTCTAACCGATTTTCAGTGGGGCACGATTCAGCGGTAAAAAACAAGTTTTTCAGTGCTTTGACTACATAAGGAGCACACACATTTAAAACCGTCGTCTGTCTTCCTCATTCTGTTAAATAAATTAATTTTTGATATGAGAAACTGATCTGATGTAGTCCATTATATGAGAGAAAAATTTCTTTATCTTTACCGATTTGTTAAATAGGTCATCATTTATATTACCATAATGTTTTCATCTCGGGCATTACCCCATCCATATACACAATAAACAGCCATGGTGACATCACGCAGCCCTGTTGTTACTCCAACATTAAATCTGAACCAGTCACACTCGACTAGCTCTTAACTCTTTCATAACTACTCTACCCACATAAAAATCTTTCACGGCATTTAACAACTGACCACTGACACAATACGTTATAAACATTTGCCAAAAGGCTAATTCTATTCGCTTTATCGTACGCTTTCTCCAAATCCATATACTGTATACTGTATTCGCCTTTATTTTCTTGTCATCGTTGACTTCAATGTATATTATATACATTACGTAAGTGGCATTTTAGCAGTTTATACATTACGATTAATACAATATATATATATATATATACACAGTGTGTGTGTGTGTGTATATATATATATATATATTATTCATTTATTTATTAGAGGAAAATGCAAATAATGTGTGGTTAATTTAATTTAAAAATGTTCACACAACAGTATAACGTATTTACACTAAACCATGTCAGTATTTCGAGGTATTATATTATTTATGGTTCACAATAGTGTGACCATGAGTAATTGAACGAGGATAATTTTTCTTTGCAAATAACTTGGAAAAGATTCTAAAAATAAGGCTCGTTTTTCTAAATGGTTTTCTACCTTCCATTTTACTTTGGAAATCTAGTTAGAGTTACGTCGTGCCCAGCGTCGAAACACTGCTTCTCCTATTACTAGTGAAGTTAAGCGACGTTGGGTTTGGAGAGTAGTTGGATTGGAGACCGTCCTCAACGTCCAGATTATGTAGCGACCAGTGGTTCGGATCCCACGTAAAGCTGCGGGTTCCCTTCGTTATGCGATTTTAGATGTTGCTAAGAAGGTTAATCAACCTCATTATAATAAAGGTTCCTAATTAAATAATGAGTGGTCCAAAACTATCTATTACTAATACGTTCATACATGATTGGTACAGGAATAGAGTATGGGTATGGGTATCGACAGAAATTATACCTTTTGAAAAGGTATAAGTATAGAAATTTATTTCAAGAATTATGGGTGCAGGGAATTATTTTCAAAGACGCGTAGCTAGAGGGACTTTGAATGCCCCCATGCCCCACACATAACTTGCAAAAACATTTTCATAAATGAATACGACAATTTCGGATCTGCGTATGGTCGAATTTATATATATATATATATACACACACGAGTGTGTGTGTGTGTGTATATAGTGTATATATATATAGTTTGTCGACCGTTGATTTAAGCAGAGGTTCACTTGTTTACCAACTGTTCTTGCATCTACAAAACAAATATATTTCCCAAACAAAAGCTTTGCTGTAGGGTTCTTCGCTTTTGTGAATGAAATACTTTTAAAAATTTCTTACTGCAGAAGGAAGGTAAAGAACTGCATGTATGTTCGAATTCTCAGTCACTGGTTAAGTTTATTTCAATTACGATTTTATATTTACTCACCTTTATTATATATATATATATATATATATATATATGAAATGTGTGTGTGTGTTGTGTGTATGTGTGTGTGTGTGTGTTTCAAAATAATGAAGACACATTTTGAAATTATTTATTTTGGGTACTAATTCCACTTAATAAACAAAAGCTTTACGATGTACATAAGTAAGCATGTAAAATAAAACATTTTAAGTTAAATGTTATTTTATGTTAAATGTCGAAGATGTTCACCATTTACACTCAAACATGCGGAGCAATGTCCCAAAACAGATCGGTACACAGTACTGTTCATAGTAGTCAAGATTTTGCGTACTTCCCAAACAATCACTTCCTCGACCTCGTGTGTATATGTGTATATAGGAGTGTGTGTGTGTGTGTGTGTGTGTGTGTATACTTCATAAGCACAGTATTTGTTATGCGCGGGAAGGGTCTGAATTTCAGCTGTTATATGCAACTACATTCATGATTGATAAATGTCTTGTCGGATGGTCAAACTATTTTCTTTCAGAGTTGAAGGTGTCCCTTGTCTGGCCTTTAGTTTGAGAATGCTACGCATTCTACTTTTCCTATTTTCCAGTGTTATTTGGATGGTTACCGGGTTCAGTCTGAGGTTGGATAGCGGTTTTTCTATTATTTTCCATGTGTTTGAATTCTTTGCACCCCTCAATTTTGGCTGTGTGAAATTTCTTTGAATTCCTTCTACTGCAGTTTATTAATATCTTTTTGTTTTGTATGGAGACGTCAAGACAGCACTATTCAAATTTTGGTATGATCAGCGTAAGTTTTCATCAGAAAAATCAATTTTTTTTCCATAGTTTAGACACCTTTAGTGCGTAGACGAATGCATATTTTGAGAGTTTTTGCCATATATACAGTAAATCCGATCTGTAAATAATGGACTGTTAGATTCCAAATTTAAATTATTGGTTTCTTGTTTTATACCCTCTATTTTAGCACCAGATAGACAATTTTTTTTTACTCTCCATTTGCCGAACAGTCAAACCGAATAAAAATATCCTTTCCATTTCTTGGATTATCTAATAAACTCAGCGGATTTTACAAATCTAAAAACTAAGCAGGTGGTGTTTTTTAAGCTTTAGGCCATTTTTAACTAAATAGTTATCCATTACTCTCATTTTGGTTAACTCGACTTTATTACACAACTCCGAAACGTAGTATCAATATTCTCAACTTCACCTTCAAATAATTCACTATTATTTAAATTTCCAACAGAATTTAGTAGGTTTACTAAGTTCACTCGTATTAAGATTATTTATTAATTTTTAAACTTTAGCAGTAATTTTTTTAATTTTTTTTGTAAGCCATTTTGATCTTGAGTGAAAATTAAATTAACATTCGGGTTAAAAGTTACTTCCAACTTCAACAAAGAACCAAATTTATCTTTAACTTCGTTAAATTTTTGATTAACGTGTAAAAGATTTTCAATTACAAAATTAAAAAAAAAAAAAACCTCTTTCCATTAATGAATTTATTTATGAAAATGTTGCACGTATGTTGAAACTGATAAATTGAACAATTATACTTGCTTGCCAGAGTCCTTATGAAACTTAAAGGCTAAAATATGAAGCATAACTACTTAATGCAAATCAGTGGTTGGGCGTGAAAAATTAAATATTAAATAATTTATATAAAATTTTTAAATCATTCGGTTATAGAAAAATAAATGTTGATTAAACGATAAATCAAGAGGCCGTAAAACACTCCCGAACGGCAGAGTAACCAGTAGCAGAGTGATTGGTCTGTTTACGGTGCTTAAAACAGTAGAGATTGAGCAAGATAACTGGTAATATCAGATTAGAAACAGAATGCCGCTTTACAGGAGCAAAGTATGTATGTATGTATGTCGAAACAGTGGAAGACGTTTTGTTGCCTGGTGTTCGCGCATTTTAAGTTGGATATAATCGATGGGGGCCGTGCTATCGGTCCACCACGACATATCCAACGCTGTGAAAAGGTTGCATCTAGAAAGTTGCGAACAGCAACAGCATCAATGAAAAAAAAAACACTCCTTATGCCAACTCCAATAGCCCATAGTTGGAGAAGGAATATGTCTGTAGCATGTTAAGATAGTTCGTTTCAGTCACGGTACATCGTCAAGAAAAATCGATCGATTATGCAGTCACCTGACATAGTGCAATTAGCGTTAACTTTTGGTGAATTCTCTTCACGTTAATGTGTTTCGGAGTTGGATAGGTCGTGGTGGACTGATAGTATAGCCACCTCGATCACCCGACTTTTAACCCCTTTGGATTTTTATCTATGGAGATATTTTAAAACACACTTGTACTGTGACAAATTAGTGGTCTCGTAGAACTCCATCAAAGACTCAGAGAGGTTATTCGAACTACGAAAGATGATCATGTGGAAGCGTTTGAACTTGGACTTTTTGGAAATGTAAAGAACGAAGTATATATAATTTCCTAAGTTATAGGCACCACTTTACTGAGGCAAGTTTATAAAGCCTAAATTGTATAGGCTACTACTCTGTAGTGAAAACTAGCGCAGCTTTTTTCCTTTCTTTGATTATTGGTACCAAGTACCTGGTGACCCCATTGCAGAAATTAATTAATGTAATAATTAATTAGTTTGTAACGGGGTCACCAGATACTTCGTACCAATAATCAAGGAAAGGAAAAGGCTGATCTGGTTTTCATTTTACTTAAACAGATAAACGTTCAGTGTGAATAATATATTTGCTTAAATCAGAATGTGCAAATATATTGAATGAGCTGCTGGAATTAAGTGTGAATTACAGTGATGGACACTGTCCAGCATATAAGTGGAAGATAAGTGAACTTGTTACACAAAGATAGCACTAATGATTTCGGAATCAATAAACTCAATAAGGAATGACGAAACTCGCGCTAAAAAGACCTAGCGAGGCCTTTGAAAGAGTTCATCCTTCGTGATCCGAGACTGGTCCAGGAGTGGCTTTTTCTTCAGTGTTCTACATTGAAATTTCTTGAGATTCTTATTTTCCGGAACTTGTCTAGTTCCGGCCGGGAAGTCAAAGGAGGAGTTTATCAGAAGACAAAATGAGCGTAGGCTTGTAAAGTCGATACCTTTCAATGTGAGCTTTTACGTAAATTTCCTTGCTATACTGTAACATGTTCTCTGGAACCTGATCACTTCTGATACCTGTAAAACTTGAAATTCCAATCGAAGTTGAGAACTGCTTTGGTTATTCTGGTGGCAGAAGTGCGATTCGTGTAAAAAGACCGTGTGTTGGAGCTCACTACCGTATATATATATATATATATATATATATTATATATATATATATATATATATATAATTAGTGGTGGACAGGATATCCGCATCATTTTTTACATCCGCATCCGCACTTCTGACTGCGGATGTTATGCGGATATTTAATAAATTATGCAATTTACAATTAAATTAGCTTATAAAGTAGCTTATAAGGCCCAGTCATGCACATTTCATGTAAAGTATTAATTATTAATGAACAAATAAATATAAACCTCAAAATATAAATACCTGCTAACACAGAAAATTGAATGAAACTTGTTTCATTGAATTTTCTGTGGCTGAAACTCTTGAGAAAGTTATTATTTTTATCATAATGAAAACATTAATATTAATTTTAATTCTTATGCATTGCCTGCCATAATAGTAATATCACGAAATTTGAAAAATTATCATATATTCATAATTCTATATTATATTAATAGATTAACTAAATATCCACATCCGCATCCATTGAAATTAAAAATCCGCATCCGCAGATGTTGAAAAACTGACATCCGGTCCACCACTAATATATATATATATATATATATATATATATATATATATATATTAGTCTTCTGCATCTTTCACTTAATTGAAAATTCTTTGTTGCATCGTTTTAGCTACTGTTTACGATCTGGCTCGATTCAGAATAATCACCATCTAAAAGATTCACTCGTCAGATTTACGTACCCACTGAAAGAAATGGTAAATATACATAATGAAAATAACTCGGTGGTCTGTAACTGTTTTAAGCCGTGTATATATATATATATATTATATATATATATATTATATATATATATATACCTGATCGCGGTATATCGTTCAAAGAAGTAAAGAAAGAATTATACATCCAAAAGAATTTTTTGTATCCTTAATATCAGTAGTATACTTGCATCAAGCATGTCTTCTAATGGGCTGTGAAATATATTTTCCTCAAATAATCTCTCTCTCTCTCTCCTCTCTCTCTTCTCTCTCTCTCTCTCTCTCTTAATTCCATGGCATGGATTAAGTGAGGTAGAGTTGCGTTTCTACCGTCACTATTTCTTTTTTTCTCTTTCTCTCGGGTGGCTGGATGCACGTGACGGGTGAGAACATGGTGTGGAAAATCTGATTTCTGTTTTTAGTTCCCGCTTCCACCCCTTTCCTGTAGAAGCATTTCATCACTTTGCCGGCGTGATGACTTTGCGTGTACGTGGGTGTAGACATGGAGAGTTTACCTTTACTTCCCTTAATCCTTTTGGGGCTAGCCTGAAGTGGGTCATGGGGTCTTTGCCGGACTGATACTTCGGTAAGTACAGCTGTAAATATTTTATATAAAATCAAATCCATATGTTCGAGATTTTTGTGACTACCATGTGGTTGATATGCGATCGCCACAAGTATATTATTGGTTAGCTTATACAGCGATGCTCTCTAGTGTACGATCTGTGTGTGTGTGTGTGTGTGTGTGTGTGTGTGTATAGCGTAATTGTAGATCTAACTTATACATTCTCCTCTTTCCTGTAAAATTTCCTTGCCTATTTTCCCAAGGTCAAGGTATTTTTTTCAACCTTTTTCCATACCCGCCCTTGGCGGGGAGGAAGAGGAGGGTGGATAGAGAGCCTTATGCTTTTCTATCCAATTTTCTACTACTGTTAGAATAGTTAAAATATGAGCCAGTTTAATAACAGGAACCTCCCTGAGTGGACCGAAAGATCTTTCAGGCTCTCTCTCTCTCTCTCTCTCTCTCTCTCTCTCTCTCTCTCTCTTTCAATAAATATATATATATATATATACACACATATATATAAAGAATATGAAATAAAAATATAGCAATCCGATAAGGTTCAATCTGCACTCTGGAAAAAGAGGATAAATATAACATCTTTATAACGTAAAAGGCATAATTGCTATCTTGCAGACGTTTGAGATGGTTAGAGATTAACTTTAATGGACAGGATTCTAATGCTTAAATATAGATGTTTTGTTTAATATATTTTCAATGTTTAGTTTCTCAATGAAATATGGAGGAAATATAGCACTATTTGTTTAATAAAACTGCTAGAGGAAAAATTTGCTTAAGGTTTTTTTTCATCGTTACGTTAATAAATAAAAATTTGATTCCTATCACGAGAATAGATATGTATACAAGGTTGTTATAAAGTCCTGAAGGAATTTAAAATTTAATAATTTTTTTTACCTATTTGAGATAGGAGAAAATGGTAAAGGGCATCAGAAAACTTAACCATCGGAGGTTTTTGTGCATTTTATACTTATACTTAACACTTCAATATATCCTTCACCTTGGGCGATAAAGTGTTTGATCCTATTTTGTAAGGATTCAAACGCATTTACGATTTGTTACTTTAGTTCTGCCAAATGTTGAAGCTTTGTGGAGTGAAGTAGTAGTTTATAGGGCTGGGTGGGTGGATTGGGGAATGTGGTCGCAATGGAAGTTTCCTTAATCTCCCACTCCATTTTTCCGGGAAATTCTGGTTTGAAATTTCCTTAACATTGAAAATACAGTGACAGGGAGCTCCACCTTGTCGGGAAAAGTGTTCGGCGGTAGACTGAGGAACATAGAAGTTCAACAGCATTGCAAGATGATGACACACTCCATTTACGGTCGGCTTCTCAGATGAAAAAAAGAAAAAGAATTAATAAAAAGCCAATGAGCTGTGACTCTCGTAAGGCACACCACACAGTGACCTCAGAACGATCTCTTTGTTGATACCGATGCTCATTTGGTTTTTCATTTCCCCAAATGCAACAAGTGCGTCAGTTAACAATGACACCGAAATGAAATGTAGCTTCATCTGAAAATGTTAACTTCCCTCACGAGTTAGGCTATCTTTTTATCGCTGGAAATTATTAGCAAACATCTGATTAAGCGACATATACCTCTTCTTTTGTTTCCTAGAAAAAGTGAATTGTGTAATTATACTTATGCTCTATTGTGATGTATAATTAGTGGAAAAGATCTTCTTTGGAAAAGCAGAGTGGTTGCTATGAAAATGGTAACCACGAGGGGATTCATAACGTCATACTTCTCTCTCATACTGAAAGTCGTGGTCATCCTCTGTTCATTTACTTTATTATTATTATTATTATTATTATTATTATTATTATGGGTACTAATAAAATTTTATTTCATTTAACTAACATACTTTTCATTCGCGCTATTCAGTATGCAAACATTACTTTATCACGGCCCTCGGTTTCTTGCATTATTAAAGACCTTAATTATAATTACGGTAGTGATGTACCGATCCCAAAATTTAGCCGATCTCGATGCCGATTCCATGAAAAACTGCCGATACCGATTCTTTGCCTATATTTAAAAAAATCAATTCCCTCCATAACTTTTACTAATCTAACGCGTGAAAACTTTCATTTTTCATATTTTTACATTTCAAATTTGTTTAAATGCTTTTCCTTATCTCTCTCCACAATATACAACACCAGAATTATACCGTAGCTTATACAGTGGAAGCTCAAATTACTTGGACCACCCCCAGATTTTTTTTTTTTTTATAAATCCCAGAAAAGGTGGCAATTCTTGATAACAATCATTCTTCCGAGACTACCTGTGTCTAGACATATCTCAAGAAGGCAAATATCCATAAACGGCTTATCTTAACCCTTTGACGTGGAATGAGCTTTAGAAAAGGTTTTCAAATAGGTAGGTAGATGGTCCAAGTAATTTTAGAGGCCACTGTATACTCGTATTACCGTAGCTAAATGATGATAAGTTTTATTACTCAGTAAATGCTAAAATAATTTTTTTATAATTGAATACGAATATTTAAAGTAATTGTTTTTCCTTATGTTGAAGGTATTTTCTTTCTTCAACAATGTCGACAACAACAACAATAATAATTTTTCATGAAAATTTCAAGTCCCTGGTACCCCAAGTTGAATAAAAATAATGGATATATAATCTGGGTTTATAAAATTATTAAAATAGTCAACATAAGATGGTTTAATATATAAATTATAAATTGCAACTTAATCTAGAATTATTATTAATATAGAGTAGGAGATTGCAATAGTTTATAATATTTAGAGATTAGCTAGTTAGAGAAAATGTAAATTTATGGGAACTTAATTTATTAAGCTTTGCCTTTTTCGTGAATGTAAAATATTTTTATGTATTTACATTTTGAAATGATAATAAATTAGTATAAATTGTGTTTTTTGTCTGTTCAGTTTTCCATAAATATAGATTTTGTTTTGTAACGAGAATTTTAAAATTTCAAAGAATCGGTAGAGAATCGGCCAAATTTGGCAGATGCCGATGCCCCAAAAATGGTCAGTTCTGACGATGCCGATGCCACTTAATCGGCACACCACTAACTGTAATAGAATCTATTCTACCATACCATGCTTTTGCAACTCTCCTTTCAAATTTTTACGTACTGTTGATACAGGAATATCCATTTCCTTTGAAGCACGAGTAAGCGATTAGGTTTCTTTCAATTTCTTCTCAAATAGCTGGTATAGTTTCTTTACCGAGAGTTGGTCTACTACATATCTATCCATTATTTTCCATATGTATGTTATTGTGTATCGCTCGTGTGTTCTTTCCAAGGAGTGGAGTTTCAAGGATTGTAATTGTGACCGGTAGTTTCGATCCATCTTTCGTTTCCTTTGTCTTAGACGTAAAACTCCTTTGTATGGCTTCTGCATTTGCAGTGTCTCGTTTTCTGTATGGGATTGTGAGTACTGAGTAAAACTCGGTTATTAGTAGGTCTAGACTCTTCCACGCATTGAACATGTCTGATTTTCTGCTACAGAACCGCCTCCCATAATTCCCAGTATTTTCGTAGCTATTATAATTTTAATGTTATAGTGTTCTCTGACTTCTGCATCCGATGGCATTTTTATTCCAAGATCCCTGACTTCTCTGTTTGGTGTTGTCTGTTTGTCTTGCAATGTTTTGTACCATTTATTCTGTAGCTCCCTGTTGTTACTATACCTTACGAGTTGCACTTTTTCTTCGGTGAACCTCATATTGTTGTCTTCCACCCACCTGAACTGCTTCAATATCATTTCGTAATTGTTTTACGTCACCTTCATTTGATATTTTCTTCCCATATCTTTGTGTCGGTCGCGAAGCACAACACGACACTGTCTTTAATATTGAGGAGGTATGGCATTAAAATTTTTTACTAACCAACTACCCCGCGCATGCGCACATCGAGTAAGTAAATGTATGATATAAAGAAAGAAAAAAAAGTCTCATTACGGCTTCATTCGATCTTTGACGGCTCGAGTGAAATGCTTTAATAAAAATTTTATTCACTTGTTACTTGTCGAGTTTAAAGAAATGAATCTACTTTAAATAAGTTTAACCTTAGTTTCAAGACGTATCAACTTACGAATCTTGTTATTCATTACGAGCGTAGTTTAGATTTGTTTGTTCTGGAGTTACCATCTTCGTAGATCGATACCCGCTGAGGTAAATTCATTGTATTATCATGAGATTGAATTACTTACGTGATTTAAAAGATTAGACTCGTATTTTTATAATTTATTGGCAAAGAAACGCAAAATCTTGATGTTATACAAAGAACTCCTTCTTTTTTTTTTTTGTGTATTTTGGTCTGTTACGTTTCATTCAGTTTATTCAGAATTTTTAGGAGAATATTTGTAAATTCATAAATTTCATTCTTCATTCCAATTTCTAATGGTAGCATTTAAATCAAGGGCGTAGGAAGAGAGGGGGCCGGAGGGGCATTGGCCCACCCACTTCTTAAAGTGGGTAGGCCAACAATGGAAACTGGCCCACCCACTTTTCAGCTCTAAAATAAAAATCGGTTCAACTTAAAATAATGAGTATTTAATTAATTTCTGCATAACTCATATTATGGTAATAGATACTGTAGTTATAATACAATAGATGGTCCACCATATATATATATATATATATATATATGCGCCTCGGTGGTGTAGTGGTTAGCGTTGCTGACTACAAATCTATCGACCACAGGATGAGAGGTGACGGCAGTCGGCACGCAGCAAAACCCAGCTGTTCATCCTTCCACACAATAAAGTGGCTGGTAGATAAGTGGGTACCCTAGGTAGCCTATATATATATATATATATATACACGGTACATTCGGAAGTTACCCCTGGTCTACCTACTTTTAAATATGTTCCTACGCCCTTGATTTAAATAAAACTAGTTTCATGGTAACTATAGATTTAGTGTATAAACTGGTAAACTTTATTAACCTTTCAAAGAACGGCACAGATCTAAAATATATTTAAGGTTATTTATTTAAATAGTGACAAACTGGCAATGTTTTAATCAAGTTGCCACAAAGACGTTGGAACTAGAATTAAAAAATTTAAAATTCTGCCAAACTCAATTTTGGGGAAAATTTTAACATAGTCATCCCAGATTTAAGTGGTATTTTCCATCTCATCATTACAGGAAACTTGTTTTAGTAGATTTAATGTTAAGGAGTATTTTAATTCTTATACCCATCCTTTATATATCCGCAAACTGGTTTGGTGGCACTAACTTCTACCAATTTTTTTTTTTTTTCTTGGTTTGGTGTAGCTTCCAGGCATTTTACAAATTCAAATTAAGAACTGATTTAGAGCTTAACTTTATTTTTGAAATTTTAATTCAGATTTTTCTCCTAAACCATGATTGTTACTAAAAATAAATCTCAATATATAATTTGGGGGGGGGGGGGGGGGGGGCGAAGGCGAGGGGAGGAATGACTTTCGTAAATAAAACCTAAATTGAAATTTATTTTCTGCTATTCCTTCAGGAGTGAGACTAACAAAAAATTGAAAAAAAAAAGGATCTTTTCCGTTTGACTGCCGCCATTGAAACATAATTAAACTTTTTGTATTTTAACTGAAATGTCTTGATGATACAAAATAAGTTACTTTATAAAAAAGCTTTTCTTAATTTCCCCTTCAAATTTTGTTTCTTATAAACAATTTTAATTACTTTCAAGATCCATGCTTAATTTTAAGTTTTAATCGTGTACTCAGAAAAATAAGGGATCACCTGAAGATCAGGGCCTCCAGCCTTCTTTAGTTAGCTTTATAAGGCTAACTAACAAAATATCACGACCTAACCTAACCAATCGTCAAGGTCGTACAGTTGACCTAACGACTGGTTAGGTTAGGTCGTGATATTTTCGTTAGTTAGCCTTATAAGGCTAAGTAAGAAGGCTGGGGCACTCACCTCTTATGTTTCAATGGCGGCAGTCAAACGGAAAAGATCCTAAAAAATATAAATATATTTAATAAAGTCGATTGATAACAGCCTTCCATCTAACCTCTGCGTCGTACTCTGATACCAATTTTATTATTTTTGGTAGGAAGAGAACTTCGTAAATACGTTGGAAAGACGATCCTCGCCGATTCATTGATGACCAGTTAAAGTCCGCCTTGAGTAATCGCCAGAGCTGGGCAGTATTTAAATACATTTGTATTTAAATACATATTTAAATACATTTGTGTATTTAGAACTGTATTTATAAATACATTGTTTTTCATGTATTTAAATATAGTATTTAAATACTTTAATGAGTATTTAAATACAATGTATTTAAATACTCAAAATATAAAAATGTAAATACTTTTACTGGTTTAATACACGTTCTGTACTAGCACAGTACGACGCGTCGAAGGTGTAGTACAGCATGGTTCATGTTTCAACGTGTCAGTTCAATCAGTTGTGTGCCACTCTTAGTCGAAAGCGGTTGATTTCTGTATCGTGTGCGTGTCATGGCTTAGTGAATTAGTGAATGCATATGTTAAAATTTGTATGTATGTAAAATGTATTTACAAATGTATTTAAATACAATTGATGTATTTTGTATTTAGTATCTAAATACATTCGTAAAATGTATTTAGTATTTAGTATTTAAATACATTTCTCCCATGTATTTAGTATTTAGTATTTAAATACATTCAATGTATTTATTGCCCAGCTCTGGTAATCGCTGACCCCTATTAATATCTGCATGTATGATTGTATGTCTCTAATGATTATGAACAGCAGGGGAACTAATACTGTACCTTGTGGCAGAACCGTAGCAAGCCTTGATGCCCCCCCCCCCACACACAAATAATCATTGATGAATTTAATTTTAATTAATATAAATGTGGCATGTATAAGGATTATTTTGACATTGACATTGACATTGACATTGACATCTATCATTTTAGGGTTGTCTCAAGGTTTGAACAAATTAATTTCAGGCATAATTGTTTGTGTTTATAATTATTTTTTAATTATTAAACTCGGATTGAACTACAGAGAAATTACTAATGCACACTATGCGCACATTGTCTTATAGACAGTAGCAACAGTAGCACATTACTAATGCACACTATGCACACATTGTCTTATAGACAGTAGCAAGAGTAGCACGTTACTAATGCAAACTATGTGCACATTCAGTCTTATAGACAGTAGCAAGAGTAGCACATTACTAATGCACACTATGTGCACATTCAGTCTTATAGACAGTAGCAAGAGTAGCATAATAAGTTTTTCTCCTATTCTTCGTTTTATTTGAGAAATAAAAATAATAAGGTAGAAAATTTCAATTGCAGTTTTGGCGGCCCCCACCCTCTTTGGCGCCCAGGGCGGCTGCCCCTTCTGCCACCCCTAGCTACGCCCCTGCCTTGTGGAACAGAATTAATGACTTCTAATTAGATTTAATGTCATTTACTAATACGTTTTTGCGTACTTTGGGCCATAAAAATTAATATTCATTGTTTCCAACTTTCCGGTAATTTCCCTTTGCTGTAGTTTGTATGCCATAATCCCCTGATCACATTTAGCGAAGGTTTTAACAAAATCAATATATATTAAATCTATATTTTGACTTCGACACCACGTTTTTTTTCCCTGTTTTCATGTGGTGATGTAATAACTGTGATGGGCATGATCTTTCAGCCCTAAATCAATGTTGACTCAGATTGGATAACTTCTTTTCTTGTAAGTTGTAAGGAATTATCTCTAATTACCCGTTCAAAGCACCTTATAAGGTGGGAAGTGAGCGCTGATCGGTGATAATTCTTAGGCATTGCTCAGTTTCCTCCTCTGAATAAGGGAGTGAGGTTCGCGTTCTTTTATGGGGGTGAGATTTGCCCTGTGTCGAGTTCTCTCTCTCTCTCTCTCTCTCTCTCTCTCTCTCTCTCTCTCTTTTGTATGCTTTGTACTTTTTAACTTTTTTAACTTTTTTAATTTTTTTAACTTTTTTTTACGTTTTACTTTTTAACTTTTTTTTACGTTTTTAAACTTTTTTTTTACGTTTTAAATTTTTTTTACTTTTGTTTACGCGTTTGTAATAGATGAGAATTCTCAGGAATCTAACCTCCGAATAAACTATATCAAATTATTTTTAGGAAAGCCACTCCTCTCTCTCCTTTATTTTGCTCTCCCTTTAATTTTTTTTATTATTAAAAAGGTGCTGCTCGAGGGAAGGTCCAGTTAAGATTGAGTACTAGTCGTAATGTTCCCTTTGGCAATAAATGTAGTAGGAGGCGCTGGTCAGGTCTGTTTCAGAGTACTTGGAGTTCTCAGATGATACCCAATTGGCAGAGAAGGGAAGCTTGATGGGGTATCTCGGGAGCCAAACCTCCGAATAGATGTTTTCAATTTCAGGGATGCTACTTCGGTTTACAGTGTAGGGAATGTTAGTACTTTTTAGATAACTCGCAGAATATCTAACTTAGCTAGCGAGGGGAAAGTTTTTTAGTTTTATATAGAAGTTGCGATGTTCCCTTTTGCATAAATATAGTAGGAGGCGCTGGCCGGGTCTGATTTCAGAGCACTGGAAGTTCTCAGATGATGGGAAGCTTGATGAAGTCTCTCTGGAGTAAGTCAAAACCTCCGAATACTCGTACTCAATCTTTAGGTTAGCTACTTAGTTAGATTGGAACTTTAGTTTTAAATATTTCATCAAATTTTGCAAGAAAAACATATACATATTATACATTATTATTCCCATTTGCATGGGAAATTCTTAAATTGTGTCTGGCCAGTTGGAGGTACCCTCTGGACCAGTGCTCCTTTATCTAGGTATTCCTATACGAAGGATGCAGTGTAAATTACTGCATGATAAATCTTCGGTACGGTGGCTTTGGCAGGCTACAGAAAAATGATGCCAACGACGAAATGATGATGACTTGTACAAAATAAACAAATAAATAAATTCCTTAAAAAAGGCTGGTGTAGATTAGATTAAGTAGTTTAGTATCATGCTATCCTTTAGTTTCCGCTGCCTTCTAATGCATGGTGTGAATGAACTCTGAAGCTATTCTCTTCATTATATTTTTTCCTACTTTCCTATAAATCATCTTTCACCGCTATTTTCTGTCATCAATGGCTGTCGTAAGCGGGGAAAGCCTTGTAGTTCTATACTTTACTATTACTATGATACTATTTGAGTGTGAAAGCTTTATACGTTTATAAGTGTAAGCATGGTACAAGTTTTCAATATTCTTTTTTTTCATTGCTACTTCAACTTTCTACTTTCTTCTTCTTGGCTAGCCTAGAGTGGATCTTAGGGTCTCTCTCTCTCTCGCTCCTCTCCGCTGATAGCTGAAATGGGTATATTATAATGCTATACGCGAAGAACACAGCAAAAACCAAGAACAATATTTTTATTACGTGGGACAAGACCCGAATAATGCAATATTTTTAAAGTTAAACTGGCCAAATTCAAGCCAGGGGCCCAGAAACTGCTGGCAGACACGATCCGAGAGCAGCAGCTAGCACTTAGCAGCTGACAAGTCGCCTTCTCGGAGCCATGAATGATGTGTTGTTATTTTGTCTTATTTTGCTTCCATTTGTATGTCTACATTGTTTTTATTATTAAATTTTATTTACGGGTCAAAATACTGCAGTAAATATAATATTCCAGGTTATAAAAATCGCGTATTTTGGAGTCTTTGGAACCTATCCTATTTTTTCCCCATAAGACCTTTAACAATAGATATCGCGAGCATGAGCGTCGATCGCTTCTCAATCTGAGACCGACTTACTCCTATTTAGGATTAATCGGCCTAAATTATGTGTAGACCTTAAAGACATTCTTCTACACAAACCACCGAAAAAGTGGGGGGGAGAGGCAATTGGTATGTGTACCCCCCCCCACACACACACACACAAAAAAAAGTGGAGGATCGCGAGGATCTCTGAACCTAACATCACGTTATCAGCGTATCCTACTGTATAGTGGTTTGGCTATATTCTCTTCGCCTTCCTTCAAAACCTAACAGTTCATGCGTCTGGTTTGTTTATTCCATCTTTTAACGAACCAATACTTTCTTCCTTTTATTTTCTTTTAATGAAGGTGTAAAAATATGTTGAGTTATTTCTCTGTTTTCTGCTACCTTGTTTCTTCCGCTTGAGTCTCCTGGTTTAGTTTTGGTTAGTTTAGGTTTAGTCTCGTTTTCTACTCTAACTAGTATTTTTTTAGGTGGGTTTGATTATGGTTGATCAGAAAAATCTGTTTGTTTTACATGCTTAATCATTATCATGTCATTTTCATTTGTCAATATTAAATATTAATACAAAAAATTCTACTTTCCAGTTACTTTACAAATTTCTTGTCTTTCATAATATCTAATAGTATTATTGGCAGAGTTCCATCGTCTTTTGTAATATTAACGTGGAACTTTTATATATATATGATACAACTCAGATTCCTGAGAAACTTTTGTTACACACAGGGCCGTGCATTGAACAAAGAACTCTTCTGGGAAAATTAAATCCACTATAGTCCGAATAAGTAACACGGTAAATGACAAACACTATAGTTTTTCTTTTTTATGATGTTAGCCCGACGTGGGCAATGGGTCACTCGCAAAGAGGCCCCAAAATATAGCCTCCCTCACCAGTTATCTGCCAAGTAGGTAGCATCCAGCTTTGGGAGGCTTTGGGGCTGTTGGAGGATTATTACCTCGAAAAAGAGCAAACGACCTGCTCAGATCGGCACGCAAAAACTAACTGCAGCTGTAGACCGTAAAAAGAACAGCGACAGAAATGCTGCATATGTCTCGCTACCAGGGCGAGTTGCTTGGGGTACAAAGTTGACGAACTTGGAGTGCCCAAATCCTTCTCAGGAACTGGAGAGACAGTGGCATCAGCTGTAGGCACTTCATTAGACGAGTGGAATATCAAGAACATAGTTGTTGCCGTAAGTTTTTATACAATTTCCAGCAGCACCAGTCATCGTATCAGTGCCTGCATTCTCCTCGAACAAAAACTCTACAAATATATGCTCTATCTGCATAATGGCAACATGTGTTGAAATCGTAGCAAAGAAGGTGTTTCGACGTTGCTCTGGACCTTCGAGTGGTCCTGATATTCAGTTCTTCAAGAGGTTCCGACGGCAGTGGGAATGTATGTCAAGTCACAGTATGAAAACTTTTTCTGACGATCAGGAAGCTTCGATCATGCTCCATGACTCGAGGGACTGCATCATGGAGTTTTCTTTGGAGAGCTTAACCAAGTCCCAGCTAAGGGATGACTACAGAGCTTCTCGAGCTCACGATCATCATCCTTGGACAAATCCCCTAGAGGTACGCACTTTTTTGGCACCTGGTGCCTTTCATCGAGCCAGATGGATGTCCAAAATAATTTATGCAATAGAAATATAGGTGTTTCGTTCCCAGTTCAAGCTGACAAAACAAGAACTTGCAGCATTTAAAGATTTTTATCATATTTACCGGCCACCTTTACGTGAGAGCATAGTTAACTGCTCCTCTGCCTGTCTCCGTTCCTCTTGAGGAACTGACTAGGTATAAAGTTTAACAGTCCTTCCATTGCCAATAATGTTTGAACTGTATTTGCGCGGTATTCTAGTATTTGGTAGAGGAATTGATCGCACCGGCATTTTATGATTCGAAAATCAGTTTGGTTGAAAAGGTGTCAGCGTTAAAGAAAGAGGGACCCGTAGATCGAATTAAACGAGTCCAGATGAACCTCGAAGCAATCCGTGAAGAAAATGTTTTTGTTTCCAGCAACACAAGGAAATTTTTCTCCATCTTCAACTTCTACTCTCAGTTCCCCGACTTGAATCGAGAAACATGGGAATCTTCCTCTGGAATTCATTCGAAATCGAGACTACATTTGAGAACTTTGTCATCAATGATTTTACAAAGAGAAAAGTAGCTCTATGGAGGATTGCAACAGCATCCTGTCTAATAATGAAGAACAGAAGCAGTTCTTACCTCAAGTGACTAAATATCATCGATAATAGTTCCTCGATTCAAAGAAGAGAACTTTGATCTCGGCCCTAAAACCAGGCAACAATGAGTAATTGGTCCCAAATTGAGGAGACAATATTGATTGTAAAGTGTTGGGAATTTACAATATCATCCGTTTATAAAGGCAATATAAAATGGACCTGTGCAACCACTAGTAAATATTATTTGATCGGGCTGAAAATTTGCACAGTAGTTTCAGTAAAGTGACATCAGATAACAAGGTAAGAGAAATCCTGAATTTTCTGACTTTTTTCATGACCACCCTAATATATTCTCTATATATATCGTTAACTTCGTTAACTGATTAATTCCTTTATAACTGCATAATGGTCTCACTTATTCTGCCCGCTGGATTCTACATTTTACTCGAAATGATTCTAGTCTTCATTCTATGATAGGTGACCGACTCGATAAAGGACAGTAGTAGTATAGCCGCAAAAGGGGAGAGTGCAAGAATGTTGCAAGTGATGACGTAATGTTGCAAAGGGGGGGGGGTGTTGCAAAGGGGGTGGGGGGTGCAAAAAATTAGAAAAAAAGAAAGAAAAAAAGAGTACTGGCCTTTGTTGCCAACCTAGGTTGCAAGGGGCATGCAACTTGGGGGGCCTCCCCCAAGCTATTCCCCCCAAAGGGCCAGAGAGAAAGGAGGAGAGGTGTTCACCTGGCAGGAGCCAAGTGCATATTAAGACTTCAGCCGAGTAGGCGTTGTTTTATAGGCTCCTAATCAGCCAGTTGACTGAGCCAAGGGGGGAGAGAGACGCCTGAAGGAGAGGGAGACGCCTGAAGGAGAGAGAGACGCCTGAAGGAGAGAGAGACGCCTGAAGGAGAGAGAGGAGTTCTCCCCCAAGTTATTTCGTTTTCCTAACCTAAGAGGCCACTAAGGGGTTTTACCAAAGGACCTGAAAGAGAAGGACCAGAGGTCCTTGCTCGGCTGGGAGCCGAGCTTGAATGAGTCTTTCACCAACTTCTCGGTCTTTTATAAGCCTCTATTCTGGCTGATTGCCAGATAGCGCAATGTGTTCAGATAGCGCCATGTATCCCAGAAATATTAATCATCCATTGTGTAACACAATATGACGGTAGTTATTCCAATTAAATTCTGTTTATTAAATAAATACACACTCAATCTTTATTAATTGCATACCTTTCCAGTTTTTTTGCAATGATCGGATTGCTCTTGCTAGATATATATTATTATACTATATTATATATATATATATTATATTATTATATACATTCTTTTAAACATCTTATGTTAGGTAAATATATATATATATATATATATCTATATATATATATATATAAATTTATTTTTCATATTATAACATTTAATTTTAGTTTAACGTTTAGAAGCAAATTTAACATTAACTTGAACTTCATTGAACATGAAGCTAAACTTTTCGAAACAAATAACATAGTTTACCACACATAATTCGAAAACGTCATAATAGAAAATAATTAATTTTATGGTTAACTAGTTTATTTCGTTTACTATAATATATATATAGTCTTTTAAACAGCTTATGATATATATATATTATATATATATATATATATATATATATATATATATATATATATATATGAACTCTTCAGCTAAAGAAGCCTTATGTATAGAATTGGTTGTGTAATAGCTGATTATACTCTTTCAACATGTTCTGAAAAGCACGGCGTATAAATTCCTTCCCCATATCCGTACAAAAATAGCTATATATATATATATATAGTGTTTCACTATAGATGTATAGATGTATTAGGGTTTACAATAGATGTATATAGTGTTTAACGATAGAATCAAATATAACATTAACTTGAACTTCATTAAACTTAGTTAAACTTTTGGGGTGAATCCAATTAAATTCTGTTTATCAAATAAATAATTTTACACACTCAATTTTCATTATAAACATTCGAATATCAGTGGGGAAAAAACGAACGGAAATGAAAATTTATGAAACAATTCAAAACAGACGATCGTCATTCCCAAACCCGTATATATATATTATATATATATATATATAATATCTAAGTTGTATCGAGATGAAAATTTATGAAACACATTTCCGAGAATCTGTTCAAATCGGTTCACTATTGCCAGAGGCGATTTTTTTTTTCTGACCATAAATGACCTTTCTCACAGACAGCTTGAACAAAACCTCTCGACTCCATTTCTTAGATATGCCCACATATAATATATATATATATTATATATATATAATATATATATATAGAGAGAGAGAGAGAGAGAGAGAGAGAGAGGAGTTTTGTTCAAATAACGGGATATGCTTGTATCTTTTGCCATTGTGTTCGAACACAATTGTTCGAGCACAATTGTTCGAAAACCATAGTTCGAAAAACAGTTGTTCGAAGCAGCAATTATTCGACGTTATATTGAATTGG
The DNA here is from genome assembly GCA_023014485.1 of Bathynomus jamesi. NCBI lineage: Eukaryota > Metazoa > Arthropoda > Malacostraca > Isopoda > Cirolanidae > Bathynomus > Bathynomus jamesi. The sequence continues at coordinate 912,163 of JAJOZX010000890.1, read as the reverse complement.
AAAGGTTTTCACCCCACCTTAGACCCACAGTTTAACATTAGAAAATTCTGAAACCTGACTCAGTGCCAAAAGTTTTATAAGAAACACCAAATAATTTTCGTTGTCCCCTAGCGCAATTTGAATTGGAAAGGTTTTCACCCCACCTTAGACCCACAGTTTAACATTAGAAAATTCTGAAACCTGACTCAGTGCCAAAAGTTTTATAAGAAACACCAAATAATTTTCGTTGTCCCCTAGCGCAATTTGAATTGGAAAGGTTTTCACCCCACCTTAGACCCACAGTTTAACATTAGAAAATTCTGAAACCTGACTCAGTGCCAAAAGTTTTATAAGAAACACCAAATAATTTTCGTTGTCCCCTAGCGCAATTTGAATTGGAAAGGTTTTCACCCCACCTTAGACCCACAGTTTAACATTAGAAAATTCTGAAACCTGACTCAGTGCCAAAAGTTTTATAAGAAACACCAAATAATTTTCGTTGTCCCCTAGCGCAATTTGAATTGGAAAGGTTTTCACCCCACCTTAGACCCACAGTTTAACATTAGAAAATTCTGAAACCTGACTCAGTGCCAAAAGTTTTATAAGAAACACCAAATAATTTTCGTTGTCCCCTAGCGCATTTGAATGGAAAGGTTTTCACCCCACCTTAGACCCACAGTTTAACATTAGAAAATTCTGAAACCTGACTCAGTGCCAAAAGTTTTATAAGAAACACCAAATAATTTTCGTTGCCCCTAGCGCAATTTGAATTGGAAAGGTTTTCACCCCACCTTAGACCCACAGTTTAACATTAGAAAATTCTGAAACCTGACTCAGTGCCAAAAGTTTATAAGAAACACCAAATAATTTTCGTTGTCCCCTAGCGCAATTTGAATTGGAAAGGTTTTCACCCCACCTTAGACCCACAGTTTAACATTAGAAAATTCTGAAACCTGACTCAGTGCCAAAAGTTTTATAAGAAACACCAAATAATTTTCGTTGTCCCCTAGCGCAATTTGAATTGGAAAGGTTTTCACCCCACCTTAGACCCACAGTTTAACGTTGAAACCGAATGTTCTTTTAAAATATAATTAGGATATATTTCTTTATATCCTCTCGATTACATTAGTGACTAATGATGCGGGAAACTCTGAGTAAATATTTTCTCGAAAACTATGGGTGATAGAAAATTCTGAAACCATATTTGGAATCAGTATCAAAAGTTCTATACGAATCACCAAATAATTTTCAAAGGAGAATACGAGCATTAAATCTATTGGTGAAAATATATATATGTTACTCGTCCGGTCCCGTTATAGCGGATTGGTACACGTCATAGCTCCACCCAGCTACATCGGCAGCCAATCACTACGAACATCTGGTCTTTTGGGGCGGAGCTTGGCGATTGTGCATATAAAAGGGGATATTTTTCAGTTTGGAGTAACAGTAGCTATTTTCGCGTCAGTGAATAATCATTCCCTCCACCATGGACCTGTACGTCTCCCCAGACTTGTATGAAGAGAGTGATACTGCAGCATTAACGACAATTAGCCTTTTTAATGCGGTTGACCGTGATGAATTATTTACAACGCAAACCGTAGAAGACATGTGCGGTGACGCTCCTTACAATCCGACGCAAGGGACTACCATAGAAATGTAAGTGTCTATAATTAGAATTTATATTTATATATGGATGGGGTGTAGTATCTCGTCAAATAGATACTCGCCAAAAATGTCAATGTTATTTTGTTACCCCATTATGCTAAAATCGAAATTTTATGGCATTCAATGTTATTCCTCGAACCAAAGATATCTTCACATAATGGGGATCTGTCTGTATACTCTGTATATGTTTTAAAAGCATTATTCCTTTAAGGTCCGATGAGGATTTGACACGTGTTATACAATCTTTTGAAGAATCTCGGAATACGGGGGATATACTGAACAGTCAACAATGTCACACATCCTCCACCATGGACCTGTACGTCTCCCCGGAATTGTATGAAGAACGTGATACTGCAGCATTAACCGCAATTAGTCTTTTCAATGCGATTGACCGTGGCGAATTATTTTCAACGCAAACCGTAGAAGATATTTGCAGTGACGCTCCTTACAACCCGACGCAAGGGACTACCATAGAAATGTAAGTGTCTATAATTAGAATTTTTATATATATATGGAGAGTTGTAGTATCTCGTCAAATAGATACTCGCCAAAAATGTCAATCAATGTTATTTGGTTATCCCCATTATGCTAAAATCGAAATTTTTATGGCATTCAATGTTATTCCTCGAACCAAAGATATCTTCACATAATGGGGATCTGTCTGTATACTCTGTATATGTTTTAAAAGCATTATTCCTTTAAGGTCCGATGAGGATTTGACACGTGTTATACAATCTTTTGAAGAATCTCGGAATAGGGAGGATATACTGATCAGTCAACAATGTCACACCGAAATAATGTAAGTTTTTTCGATCTTTTTGGGATAAGAAGACAATATATTTTCATAAATTTATTAAATGAAAGAAATCAGTACAATAAACAACTACAGAATATATCGTTACAAATATACGAACAAAAACATTATAATATACAACGAGTACGTACAATTGGAAAACGGTTTTTTATCTGTCTGCATACCATTTCATCGTTTCGGCGAGTGTGACACGGGTCAAATAAATTTAAAAAATTTATAAATTCTTTATCATTTGACATATGCATGAGAAATGAGACGCAGTACATTCCGCAAACATTAGTAAAATATCCTTGCATGCGAAATGGGGTCCACACAACTTCGGGAATATGTAACTGAGCGAGAAATTTTACAATAATAGGTCACTCCAGGGTTGAGTACCGAGTGAATCAAAATAGTACAGGCGCTGTCTATTTTTAAAATAGACAGCGATCCAGTGAATCCCTTCATTACCGATGATGTCTGTGTTCACAATAAGACTACCGCATTCTCGCGTACTTGGCAAACTCAATGTTTCATTCTTCGCAAACACGCCGATAAATTTGGAACGTGTGACTCGCTCCATTACTTTCTGAAGTGTATTAGCATCCATTTTAAAAGTCAGTGATAACGCTTCTAATCTATCTACTTCTATTAGAGCTTGCGATTCGAGATATACTAGTACACTAATAGGAGCGTCTATAGGCTTGGCGAATTCCAGCCGCACTGAGATGTTTCCGCTCTGCTGTGGGTTAAATGGGTATTTACGCTAGCAGATAAGTCAGGTGTAATGTCAAACGGGTAAAGGTTAAATTGATCAATGAATTCTTCCTGCGTTACCCCATTACAAGCTCATCACAATCACCTGCAATATGGGTCAGATTACTATAGGCTCTGGCACAGAGGTAAAACAGCGTCTGATGAATAGTCCGTACCCATTGTTCCACCCAAAGCAGTGCCATTAACGTATAGAGTTATATTTTTAAGTCCGAAATTCTCGAATTTAAAGGCACTCTTTTTATATTTTTCCATTCACCGAAGCGTGGTCCTGCATGCCGATTAATATCCTTTTAGGAAGATTTCCCAGGGCAATGTTTTCTATCTGCTTCGATGCCAACCCTGCAGGAACCGTATATAGTTTGATCTGCACTCTGTTAATAGGATATTTCACTGTAGCGTTTAGTAAATTTTCTCAATTTCTAGTTGTTTTGGTGAACTTAATTTCACTCGCCGTACGCGGAGGTATGTGTCCATAATGTGAACCACAACGGGCTTTGCACCCTCTTCTTGATTCGCATCCAGATTTAAGCAGATCTCAGGACTCGTGCGGGTGAGCTTTATTTTCATATCCACCCCGTTCACAAGCAACTTCTCCTGGAAAGTGAAATCTGTGTGCAACCGTCCAAAACACTCGTATATTTTCTTTTTAGAATTTTTAAATTTGTCCTTTATACTATTTTCATCTTTAGTTTGATAATATCCCTCCGCACTTAAAAAGGTAGCCTTCGCTTCTTTGGAAAAGTTGAGGACATTTTCCAAATAGGCTCGTAGATGATAGTACCCCGTGCCTGCCGATATGTTGGTCTGATTTAAATATACGTCACACTGGTTGAATATGGCGTGCAGAAAGTTTGTTTCAGGGTATACAGCATATTTGTCATCGCAGACCGTTCCATCAGAATGGGCTATACGTAGCTTAGCGTACATGTGCACACAGCTTGGATCAAAAAAGTAAGGGCCTGAGCTGGGTATCACGAATTCTATAGGTGCACTCGGGGAACTAATTGTGTTTAAAGGTTAATTGTAATAAAGTCACTGTGCTCAATAGAAACTTGGGTTGGCGGAGCTCAAAAAGGGACAGCTCCGATTTACAGCATTGTGAACTACATGGGTGGATGAAGCGTGCCATGGCGAAATAGTGACTCCTCTCTCGACAAGTGGTAAACAAACTATGATTCATGAGATCAATGTCCTTAGCTTATATCAGTCAAAAAAGTGGTCAACCATAGGTTTCATTCGCTTACAGCACTTCTTTTTTGATAGCCTTTTACGTTTAATACCACGTGACCCCTTCTTCTTCCGGGGAGCCCTCTTCTTCTTCCCGCCACCACGCATTTTTCTCTTTGCATCTTTGATGATTTCGTCCCGTGTACGCTTTAAATGTTTTTTTAGAGCCTCTTTAGGTTTAGCCCCGGCCAATATGTCTTCTGCAGTGTTAAGGCCTGATTGTAGCGCTTTCCTTCCAAGGTATCTGGCACCCCTCTTCAGCAAAGGAACAGCCGTACGTAGTATGGATGAAAAAATGGACCCAAGTCCACTACCGCGCTGGTATCGCATCCCTCGATAGACGGTGAAAGGCTTTCTATCCATTATAACTCAGTGCGTCGAAAGTGTAGCTTCACTGTTAAGCTCCCGTTACCGAATGGGAAGTTTTCGCCCTCAATCGTTCTTATATATATTGTGATATTGGTTATTAAATTAGTTGCGACATTCACATAATGGGGTCTGTCATATGTAATACTCAAACTCCTTCCTCTATGGTTGGGGATGTGAGCAATGCGCAGCAGGTGTGCCTGGGTACCCCCAACAAACTGGTGCTCCACTATATTACTGTAAATATAGCACATGTCTGGGGACCTTTCAGCCAATTTCTCCATCTTCAATTGATACATTAATCTGGACAAGTTATACTGTGTCTCGTGAAATGTCTCTTTGGAAGGCTGCGCTATATCGGCCGTTGGTTAGAATTTTGAACTTTCTATGTTCTTTAAGACGTCTGTTAGTCTTTGATTTTAGGATTAGTGTATGTGCAGAGTTGTTTACGATTTCATATACTAAATCATTCGTAAGGTTTGAGTTTCTTAAACTTACGTTTAAGCCTCTCACAACATCCTGGCCGAACCATATTGACCCTGCCCTAGTTACTTCTGTACTGTAATACCGTGCAATCTTAGTCAGAGCGATGCGCATAGTTTCATCCATAGCTACCCCAGCTTTTTCACACTCGTCAATGTCTCTAAGAATCGTAAAAACGGTTTCTTTATGTTCAATATTTAAAAAGACGGTGTCCAGCTGAATTTCGCATATCCCCACCTCATACGAATCACGACCCAATTCAATGTGCCCATGGAGTTCTGTTACAAAGTTGGCTAGTGTGTTGTTAGGGTGTACAGACAGGGACGAGGAGGACGGGAGTGTGACGTAGAAATGGTTAGGAGCCATGTTGCATACTATTTAAGCTTCATTATTGCATCAGCTTTTATATAGGTGTTGAAGCTTTCTGGGTACCCTAGTCATTTCACCAGGTACATTTTTCTCCTTCCTGAACCTTTGCTTCCTAAAATTTTCTCAATTTTAAACACATTTTTTTCTAAATTAAACGCAACTTTCTGCAATTCCTCGCGGTAAAAGCCTCCTGAGATTTCTTCCCCATTCAAATCTTCAATGTAATACATCATTATCTCACCTTTAGGTCTCACAGCCCTAACTTTAAAAATCTCGCGTGTCCATCCTTGCTCAAAACCCTTTGCGAATTTATTCCCCGAACGCGACAGCCTTACATAATCATTGATTTTGAAGCGCGCAGTGTGTGGTGGTGGTGATCCATCTCTCCTCGGGAGCGTACCTCTTTCTAAAACTTCGTTAGGTGTTGTCCCAATCGTGCGATGGTGTGAGCGGTTGTAGGATGATGCCAATGATTCCAGAATGTCTAGAAATCTGTGTGTTTTTATGTGTAAAATAACGGTGCATGCGTTCCTTTATGGTGCGCTGAACTCTTTCAGCTAAAGAAGCCTTATGTATAGATTTGGTTGTGTAATAGCTGATATTAAACTCTGTCAACATGTTCTGAAAAGCACGGCCTATAAATTCCTTCCCCATATCCGTACAAAAATAGCCAGGAACCCTGTTTTCTTTTAACATTAGCGTTTTGGTGGCTTTAGCAACTGTTTCAGGTGATTTATTTTTCAGAGGAACTAGCCACAGATATCTAGAGAATACGTCTATTATGAATAGAATGTAGCGGTAACCATCGTTATACACAGAATATCTTTGCATGTCTGTTAAATCTGCTTGCCAATAGAATCAATCGAGGAAGCCGTTGTCTTGGCTGTTTTAAACCTTTTTCTCACAGGCTTATGAAGCGTATAAGCGTCCTGCTCCCTCAAAAATCTTTCAACATCTTTTTTTCCTACTCCGTAAACACTTCTGTACAGTCTATCTACGCCGCCGTAAGAGGATGGGGTAGAAATGTCATAATAGCGTTTAGTTAATACGTTAGCCATTTGCGTATTTTAGAGGCACGTGGGTAGGGTTGGTTTAACCTCTTCTTGCTCCTCTTCAAAGGTGTTACCGCCGGGGTGACGGCGCCTTCAATTGTGTCACAGGCGTTGCATGTTCCAAGTCTTTTAACCTGTTCAGATTTCCTATCAACGTTTTAGGGACATTTATTTGTTGTAGTCTTGCTTTAATATGCTTCCATCCTGATGGTGATAGCCTATCCCACTTTCTCACCAGATCATGGACAATGTCTACGATATTCGATCCCTGTACCTTTGATCCTTCCACAATGATCTCCCCTGTATCGGTCCATTGTATGGCGGGATCCTCATTCAATAGATTATAAAGACTTAAGCCTTTACTCCTCAATGTAAGTGGGAGGGTATTTTTTAATACATGTTCGATATGTTGTGTGGCTAATCTTTTTGGTTGGTCAGCTGTGTCGTCGGGCACAGATCCTATGTCGCCATCGTCCCCCGTGCTGTGCCTAATAACCACAGGAATCTCTGTAGGGCTCTTATAATTTTCGTACTCGTGAAGAAATTTCTGCAGAGCTTCTTGGTATAAGATTCTTTTCTCATCAGGTGTTTTTTCACTGTTTAATAGGGCTAACAATTCGCTTTCCATTCTTTTAAGTCTGCTTTTACGGGGATCTAGATACGTGTCTGGATTCCTTTGCAGTGAGGCGTACACCTCGTGGGGAATCACTACCACTTTCTTCATTATATTAATCTAGTCAGTAAAGGACCCAAAACTGAAAATAAGATGGGGAGAAATGACCCTCCTGTTTGTACAATAATTCGTTTTTCTTCGCTACAGTTTGGCTTTACGAGCGAGTGCACGTATTATGTTCTTGTAGCGGCGTAGGCGAGCCTTCTGATGGGTTTTCATTGATACATTGCAATTTATAACGTTAAGACAGATTTCACAGATGCATTTTAAAAAGTCGGCATCGATATTTTTAATAAACATCTGCTGCATTGCCCGGGGCAGTCGATGATAGATTTTTATTAATTCACGGTATTTCTTTAGTCTCTTTGTCATTCTGGAATATACACCGTTTCAGGCTCGTTTGGAAATATATTCGTTCGCAGAAGCACTCTAAACGTGTTTCGCGGATGAAGGTCGCAAAGCAAATATCCGTAACGCGTGCTTGTAGCTTCTTTATAAACTTCCAAAAACTCCTTACGCTGATTCGGGAACATTTGATTGGCTAATACCCAATTTGTGATACATCTCTACGTTGCGCGAATAAGACTAGATTGCGTATTTAACGACACATCGCGCATGTATCTATTTTTGAAAAATAGATTCTGATTGATGAAGAACACGCTTATGTTAAGATGGTGGGAGAATACTGTAAATGTCTCGGCAAACGTTTTATCCATCTCCAACATGAGATCGTCAATTACAATGATTGTATGTTCATTTCCCTTTAACGAATTAACGTCATATACGCCTTTGTGGAACAAAATATCATCTTGGTACTCGTTGAACACTGATTGATACGTCGAATAGCACCATATAACTTTATGCACAAATTTCGAGAACATCTCCCCCTTTTCTTTAATGATTTTAAGCATAAACACAGTTTTACCACATCCTGTAGGTCCAGATATAATACATGTGGATGGGCTCGTGAATCTGAATTTTTCTACAGAGTCCATTTCTAACACGTCACACTCCTAAGTGGGTCATTTACAAAATATTACAAATTTTGAGTGCTGTTCCTTATATTTCTTCTCCCACAGAACCGTGAATGACGATGAGGTAGAGCAGCCCATCATTACGGATGACCTCGACGACAGTGTAGTTGTGATCTCCTCCCCTGAACCCTCACCAGCGATACCGGTAACACGTCCAAAGCGGAGGTATGAGATACCCACGTCAGGTATAAAGCGACCGAAATACGCGCCTGTTGCACCAGTAATAGATCACCAACCCTCAACCTCTTACGCAACAACCCCCAGCAGCACCTAATATATCCCCTTATTCATCCGCCGCCCCCCATTCTGTTAAGTCTACAATAATAGAGCCCCAACCATCAACCTCCTACGCAACAGGCCCCCATCAGCAGCACATTCCGCTAATATACCCCCTAATTCATCCGCCGCCCCCCATTCTGTTGAGGAAGATATAACGCTCGAATTGGTGCGCTCCGCAGCCCCCACCCCAGCCTTGACTAGAAATCGGTATAGAGTCAGGGTCGACCCTAGAGTCATGTATAGCAATGGTATTGAGCGCGGACTACGCCGGGTTGTAGAGCGTATTATAGAGTTTGCTCTTCAGAATCGCGACGAGCGTGAAGTCAGGACGAGTCTGTCCTTTGGATTCGGGTCAGATGACGGTGATGTAGACGATTATTGGGTGATAGTGCCATTTAGACGTTTGGCGGCTGAAGATGTAGAATATATATTAGGACGTATAATGCAAGCCGCCCAAAGTAGTATAGCCTTCAATATGGACAACTTCACGGTAAATATTGACCATATATACCGTGTTGCGGGTCATAGTGCCATACCGTATCTTAACCTCAATTCTCAAGCTATTTATAGACGGCATATAAACGTCGATCGTGGTTGCGGCTTTATAGCAGTACTCTTAGCACGTATGTTTACTGTACAAAATACACGAACTCAAAAAATTTGGTTGCCTACAGTCGTGGAGCGTGCCCGTAAACTAGCTGTAGACTGTGAACTTGAATTTGACTGTAATATGGGTCCTGAAGAGCTGAGAAGGGTAGAACAGGAAATGAATGTCCGCATAGTTGTGTTTGGGTTGGATGATCGTCGTAGGACTGTGTATGTTTTTAAAAGCTGTGTGAGATCGTACAAGGCCCCTACTTATTTTAGGATTGTCAGGGACAACGTATCTCCCCATCCGTAATATAAGGTGGCTTTACGCGAGTTATGACAAAAGTCGAAAATATGGGAGACATCATGATTTGTGTAAGGGGTGCCTCGAGTTTGCGGATGATATAGTGAGACATTGTAAAGAATGTCACATGGTATGTGAGCAGTGTAAAAGCACCAAATGTGAAAGCCGTGTAGTTGAAGCTGAGAAGAGAGACTGTGATGTGTGTAGACGCACATTTTTCAATAATAGCTGTTTTGATTTCCATAAATCAATTGGCACGTGCAGGAAAATGAGAATCTGTGAATGTGGTATGTTTCACACAATGGATAATTTGGGAAAATTTAAGCACAAGTGTGACGTAATTCACTGTCCTACATGCCAGGAGGAATATAAGGCGGATGGAGTAAAGCATGTATGTTATATGAAAGATGCTAAGCCTAAAAATAACCCTTGTATAACTGTATACTACGATATAGAAACATATACGAACGCTGAAACCAAAGAGGTAATTCCACATTTACTTGTGAGCCAGACTATCTGTGATGAGTGTATGGATATCGAATGTGACGAGTGCCCCAAATGTGGTAAACGGACAAACGTTTTTAACACGAATGTCAGCGATAGTCCTGTGAAACTATTTGTGTCCTATATTGTCAAGTTAGCCGACAAGTTCAAAAAAATGACTGTGTATATTCTCGCCCATAACGGGGCAAAGTTTGACACGCAGTTCCTTTATAAGGAGTTGCTTGAACACGAATCCTCTGAGATATTTACAGGTGATCCATTGAAAAGAGGCAACAAATTAATACAGATGCAGATAAGAGGCAATGTACAATTTAAAGATACTTTATTATTCACACCTTGTAAATTAGCAAAGCTACCCAAGGTGATGGGAGTAGCAGCTGAAGTTTCCAAAGGATACTTCCCTTACACTTTCCTCACCAGCGAGACTTTAAACTACGTAGGCCCACCACCCCACAAACATTATTTTGACTGTATGGATGAACGTGAAGACTTTGATCGATACTACGACAGTTTTAATGAAAGTAACCCTTATAATATAGCTGATGAATGTGAGCGTTATTGCGTGAATGATGTGCGCGTGCTTAGAGTATGTTTCCAGGCCTTTAGAAGGATGTACATAGCCCGTTTCAAATGCGATCCACTGCAAGTCGCAACCACCATCGCATCATTATGTTTTACGGTGTTCAAGAATAACTTCATGCCGAAAGACACCTTAGCCATTATTCACCGAAACAATCCCCGCAGTTACGGCACAAGGCTATTTACTGGCTCATACACCTACAGCAACAGACAGGTGTATACATAAAGCACGCCCGCAACACGTGTGAAGTACCCATTAAGATTAATGGACGTGTTTTTTGGGTTGATGGGTTAAGTGAAAACCGTGTCACTGGTGTGAAGACTGTGTACTCCTTTAACGGTTGCTGGTGGCATGGATGCCCCCGTCCTGAGTGCGGAATCACCGGAGATATCCACGGTAGGTCTCCTGCCGACTGTCTTGCATCGACCCGCACCCGCGATCAACTTATAGGATCACAGTTCACTCACAAAGTCTTGTGGGAGCATGAATATGATGCACGGATGGAGACAGACGAGTGTACCGTGAGGAAATAAAAACGATCAAGCGTTCAATGGTGCTGGATCCTCTCAAATGTGGTGATAGCTTGTTTGGAGGACGTACAAATCCTTTCAGACTATACTTTCCACCTACGGAGGGCGTGAAGCTCCATTACTACGATTTCTGTTCTTTATACCCGTACGTGATGAAGAGCAATCCGTACCCCGTGGGCGCTCCTGAGAAACTGGTGGGACCTAGCCTACCCTCCATCAATGAATTTTCAAAAAATTTGAATGATCGTTACTTTGGGCTCTCTTTCGTAGACGTACCCCCCACGCAATTTATGGATGCCGATCTTACCTGTCGTTATCGACGACAAGCTCATGTTTCCCCTGTGCGTGAAGTGCGCGGAAAAGGATAACGGCGAATGTAACCATATACCCCACCAGCGTAAGATCAGAGGCGTATATACAAGGCCTGAGTTGGCCCTAGCCGTGCGCCATGGTTATAGAATACTGAAGATACATGAGGTGTGGAGGTTTCAGAAGCTACCCAACCTTTTCACACCATATATAAACACCTTTTTGAAGGATAAGGTTGAGGCATCAGGGTATCCGCGAGGAGTTGATACCGAAGATGAAAAGTCTGCCTATATTCAACGTTACCGCGACCGCGAAGGTATACAACTTGATCGTGTCCAAATTGTAAAGAATCCTGGCAAGCGCTTTAGTGCAAAGTTGTGTCTAAACAGTCTATGGGGAAAATTTGCGCAGAATACCGGCAGAGGGAGCATTCATTTGGCACAAAGTTATAGCGATGTCTGGGATTATGCCAATGCCCCCGATAAAGAGGTCATGGAGATCGTAAATGTAGGTAATACTTACGTAATAAGTACAACAACACTGAATTTGCCACAGATACCTCAAGGGTTACAAACATACCTGTGGCCAGCTTCACAACAGCCTACGCCCGTATAAAACTTTGGGGTCTATTGCATTCTCTTGGGCGGAGAGTATTGTATGCCGATACAGATAGCGTGATATTCACAGAGAGGGAGGGTGAATACATGCCCACTATTGGGGATTCCTCGGCGAGCTCACTGATGAGATCAAGGATGAGTATGAGGACAACGCATACGCCGACTCTTTTGCCTTATGGGGTACGGGTCAGGGTGGGGGAGGAAATGAAATATATCGTGAAGGCAAAGGGTATTACGCTCAACCATGCGAATCGGGAGGTTGTTAACTTTGAGTCGTTGAAGGATCTAGTATGTTTGGACGATGATGAACAACCTCCCCAACTAATTGTAGGCACCCACAATTTTCGGGCGCAGAAGCTGGGGGGCGTGAAGGAACTTAGGGGTACGATGGTGTGCCGTAACACCTATAGGAAACGTTACCAGTTACCTGGTACCTATGATACCGTACCCTTTGGATACCAATGATGCTTCTAACTCACACGTCTTGTATATAATCGTATCTATTTGTATATATATATATATATATATATATATATATATATATAACTTGACTATCTCGTTTATTAAATCGTATTTGTAAATATATATAACTTGAATATCTCGTTTGTTAAATAAATCATGTTTCAAATAGCGTTTCACTTTCTCCTTTGGATGTGTGTGTGTAGGTGAGGTGAAAGTTCTAAGCTCCGCCCACTGTAAGACCGTGAGTCATGCTACTATCTGGGAGTCTCTGCGTGGTCAGTCGACCGCAGTAAGCCCGAGAGATCAGACGTGTATTCAGATCAGACGTGTATTCAGATCAGACGTGTATTCAGATCAGACGTGTATTCAGATCAGACGTGTATTCAGATCAGACGTGTATTCAGATCAGACGTGTATTCAGATCAGACGTGTATTCAGATCAGATGTGTATTCAGATCAGACGTGTATTCAGATCAGACGTGTATTCAAATAGCTACCTTTAATATTGCTTGTACAACGTTTACGAAATGGTATTCAGTAAAGTGCCAGGATGTGGTGGATACCGAAAAACTTCCTATTCCTCCCTCCTATGCCTCTTTTAAAAACACATTGGATTGTGCGAAGTTCCAAGATGTACAAATACTCTACGGATGTTCTGGTGAGACCGTTGAAGGCTTTCGTTGCACAGACGATGTGCTGAAGTATACTGCAGAGCTAAACTTTATAAAGTCTCACATACACCGTGAAGTAAAAGAAACAACGCGTGCAGAAGAGAAGCAGCAGGTATGGATAATGAGTCTTGCGGATGGGTGGTGTGACAAGCGGTATTACGTCATGCTACACCATGTCGATTACTCATACCCTACGACTGAAAATGTGAATCTCGTGATCATGGACAATCTTAAGTATTTTTATCACTATATTAACGTATATCATGATGAGGTTCGTAGTGAGGTTGTGGCTAGTGCCCTGCGTGAATTTTTAACAGTTTAGAGACGAGTATCGTTTGATGGGCAGAAAGGAAAAATATGAACATATGTTCCTCTCAAATAGTGCGCCGGAGTGTGGAGATGTTTAGTAAAACACAAAATGTTCCTAGTTCTTATCCAAACTGTCTGGTGCGTAGGCTGGTAGTGATATTCTTGTACCGAAATATGTACAACAATTCGACTCGCGGTCATACGAACAAGCCCATTCACGTATCATCGAGTCAGCCGCCCGTCGAACCATTCATGCCTACCTGCGTGCCTCACACGGCTCATAGTTATCTCAGAGCTTGAGCCGAGTGGACGTGCGCTCCTCGAATACGATGGAACTTCCTTTGAGCAGCATTCTCAACGCCTCGTACGATGTGTCCGTGACGAAATCGTTGCGCGTGTTCAGGCGTAATTCCGGTACCATTAGCTATGTACTGGAAACGGAATGTAGACCGACAAACAAACGGTTTATTTAAGTATCGAGGAGATGAATAGAATCTTTGTGATAGTTGAGAAGTGGAGTGAAGATCGTTATAAAATACCTGTTAACGTAGGTACAAGAAGAGAGCAGATTAGTGACGCACCCTCATACGCCGTTGTATGTACGTTGTGTATAAATAACGATCGGCCGTGCATTGATATACGGCTGATGTGGAAGAATGCTTCTGATAATAACGCTCTTGTTCCTACGCGAAACCGTTTCATCCTCGACAGAATGTTTGAAATCGTCGGATTCCGTAAACTGAAACCTATATTAGACGCGCGTGTTACGGACATGCTTTATTTTGATACAGTACTTGAATACGCCTACACCGCTCTGCTCGATGGGTTTACCGAGTTTAGGGCTGGTGAGAATGGTCTAGAGCTGGACGTTTATTTAAAAAGTTTAGACTCTTTGAAATACCATGAACTTTGGTACAAAGCAATTGATCGGTACAAGGCTGAGCTCACCTACACCGTTCACCCTGAAGAACTATTTCTTTATATAACGCGCAGTTGTCGTAACGATTTAGAAGATTATTTCAATTGCCGCTATGTTGAGTGAGTTCACGATTGAAAAGCTCGAGTCGGTAGAAATAAACCCTCGATTGGAAAAGCGTGTTTATAAACTTGTGTTTAATAATGTAGCTAACGATGAACTCTTTGTGCGTGCTTTTGATTGTATTCTAGACGTATTTAAAGATGACTTACCAACCGGTTGTAAAGTGGGAACAAAAATAGTACTGAACGATATGAAAGCCCTTCATATCGAGTACAGGTTTCCCTATACTTTAAGCGGTGAAATATTATTAAGCCGCATATACTGTGTAATGCAGAGCAATAATGATGTAATTGTAAACTCGATTAAGACCGAGTTTAGTATTTTGAAAAAAAGTGAATTGTATTTATATATATTTTGCTTGACATTTCTCCTGTACTGATTATACGCATATTTCTATTGATTTGTGTTTATATATATATTTTGCGTGATATTTCTCCTGTACTGTTATGTACATATTTCTGTTGGTGTATATTTATCTCTATTTGAAATGTATATTTTATTTTATATATATCCATAATTGTGTGTATATATTTCCTGTACTGTTATATGCATATTCCTCAATTGAAATGTATATTTATTTTCTATATATTTATAATAAACGCAATGTTGTTTTACTTAATTGTTACGCCTTCTACTACCGGTATTCTTTTAAGAAATATAATAATGCATACAACGGTATTGCGGTATCTGGCAACATTTAAGCCTTCTAAGCCAACTGGCTGATTAGGAGTCTATAATAATGTATACAATGGTATCTGGCAACTCGGTCTTCGATTAGAGAATACATGGCGCTATCTGGCAACTCAAGCCATTTACAGCCAACTGGCTGATTAGGAGTCTATAATAATGTATACAATGGTATCTGGCAACTCAGTCTTCGATTAGAGAATACAGGGCGCTATCTGGCAACTCAAGCCATTTACAGCCAACTGGCTGATTAGGAGTCTATAATAATGTATACAATGGTATCTGGCAACTCAGTCTTCGATTAGAGAATACATGGCGCTATCTGGCAACTCAAGCCATTTACAGCCAACTGGCTGATTAGGAGTCTATAATAATGTATACAACGGTATTGCGGTATCTGGCAACTCAAGCCATTTACAGCCAACTGGCTGATTAGGAGTCTATAATAATGTATACAATGGTATTGCGGTATCTGGCAACTCAAGCCATTTACAGCCAACTGGTTGATTAGGAGTCTATAATAATGTATACAATGGTATCTGGCAACTCAGTCTTCGATTAGAGAATACATGGCGCTATCTGGCAACTCAAGCCATTTACGCCAACTGGCTGATTAGGAGCCTATAAAACAACGCCTACTCGGCTGAAGTCTTAATGTGCACTTGGCTCCTGCCAGGTGAACACCTCTCCTCCTCCTTTCTCTCCTTTCTCTTGGGGGATAACGCCGCCTCCAAGTTTTCCTTGTTGCACCTGCAGCATCCCCCCTTTGGGGGAATTTTTTTCTTTTTTCTTTTTTTCTTTTTTTGCAACCCCCACCCCCCTTTGCAACAATACATAATAACTTGCAACATTCTTGCACTCTCCCCTTTTGCGGCTATACTACTGACAGTGACTCAGTGAGTATTGCGGACGCATCACGGGTTAGCAAAACATGTTTTCACTTCAACAATATTTTATTTATTAACTCTAAAGAATACGATTAAGGGAAGGCGAGCGAAACATGCGAATCTGTTATTTTCTAACACAGGGAGAGATATTCGCACAATCTATAATTAATAGAACTACACCCTGATTAATCAGATCGGGAAAAGTCCTACCTACAAATAGCCAGAGGAAACCCTGATGTGTGTGCTTTTATTCTTTATAAAAACCATTTCAAAGTGCTTTGCTTTTCTGTGGTTGGCTTTTCTGTGGTTGGTCACTCTTTTTTCTGCTGGACTTTAGACTTCAGTTACATATTTTACATCTGAACAGTAATAACAGACATTTCTCTTCAGTATCATAATAATTTTCAGTTTTAATTCCATACTACGTTACATTGTTTTCATTAATAATCATAAGAAATTTCACATTTTAGTCCTAAATATCACGTGTCTATCTATTTTCAGAGTAGCAGACGTAGGTAACAGACATTACTTGGGTTATAGATTGTTGAATCCCCTGAAATTACGGTATTATTTACATTTATTCTGCTTATTTGCATTCTTAGCAGTATTTTTTTTTCATTTTTTGTGTTTTTGTCTGCTTTTAACGGATTTACTTTTCTTCCTCACGAAATCTGAGACTACCATGTGTTATGTCCTTTTCCTGTTTCAGCCTTGTCCAAGTTTGGAACTGGGCTGAAAATACCTTAAATTCGTTGAATTTTTCTAATTGCGATAAATTTTTGTTTGTATACACTATAATGCATTTATTTTCACTTAATAAATTACTGTATTTCCACGGATTCATTGACACTTTATAAACACTGCTGTGTAGGTGAAATTAACCATTGAAATGTTATGCTCTTATTTTGGTGTTAAAACAGAGAGGGAACAAAGCAACCATTCACCATGAGGTGTACAACAACAACACACACACACACATATATATATATACATGTGTGTGTGTGTGTATTATATATAGTAAAGCATTATGTGCATTGTCGTGTTAACATCAGTTATTATTGCATGGGCATATTTTTATTAAAGTAGAATGATAAGCGTGTCCTACCAGGCGTCATGAAGTTCATTACATATTGACTGCTACGGATGTTTGGGATGTGAAATCAATTTGTGCATCTCTATAATACCAGCTAAGACTAAAGATTTATTTCGTTTTTAAATTAATTTTGTATGTTTACTTAGCTGCTGCTCTGATTGGCTCTGAATGCTTTTCACTTAAAACATATGTACA
Source organism: Bathynomus jamesi (assembly GCA_023014485.1). NCBI lineage: Eukaryota > Metazoa > Arthropoda > Malacostraca > Isopoda > Cirolanidae > Bathynomus > Bathynomus jamesi. The sequence goes on along the minus strand of JAJOZX010000890.1, from coordinate 894,691 downwards.
TGAAATGTGTGCTTAATTAAGAAATATATACATGAACGTACACACAAATCCCTGACTTGTGTGCATATTTATTAAATATACTACAACCTTAACAGTAATGCATCATTTGCTAAAATAAATGCTTGAAAGTTTTAGGAATTTACAACCGCAAATGTTAAAATTAACAAAGCCATTTTTAGCTGCTACTCCCGTTAGATTAGAAGCTCTCTCTCTCTCTCTCTCCTCTCTCTCTCTCTCTCTCTCTTTAAAAGAGACTCCTAACCTACATTTGTCTCTATTTTTAAGGAAGGGAAATGCATTTTTATTGTCACTTTATTTCGGACAGTCTGTTTCTTTCTTTCTCCTAATCTGTCTTCATTTGAAAAAAAAAAACAATTTCAGTTTGTCACTCTTGTCATCGTCCGTTTTTCTCTGTCATTTTTTAATAATAATAATTATTATTATTTAGGATGTCAATGCGATAAGAGATAAGGTAAAATTCGTTTCTTGAATGCATTATAATAATTATTATTATTTAGTCTAGTATGAAAATTGGTTGTGATTGACAGGTATAACATCAAATTATATGTCATAAATGTTGTCAAATGTTGTTTATATAACAGTGATAATGTTTCATATTGATAAGAATGAAAAATATTTTCTTTTTTTATGATTCACAACAAACAATTTCATTAAGAAGTTATTTAGAAAAAATGTCTTTTTGGGGGCTCGGGTAGGCCGTTCGTCGGGGTGGGGATGGGGATTTCCGGCTGCAAGATTCGATGTATTTATATTGTTCATGGGTACATGATGTGCGGGTATGGCATACTGGTGTTAGGTATAGGGTATAAGTACGGTATAGAAATAAATGTATATGTATAGAAATTAGTGTCGCCATGAATGATTCCTCGAACGTAATACAAAAAAACAAAACTCTAAAAATAGGTTTGTTCTTTCTACTTTGTATAGAAAATATTGCTTTAAATTAATGCATAAGTATAATCTATAGGTAAAGGTACACTTTTCTACACTTTTCCTTGAAGAGGTAGATGTATAATAATGTTTCAAAAAGGTATAGGTATACTTATAATTATAAATATGTAAATGAGCTTCAAATGCCATCTTTCATGATAAAGTAAAACTTAAAACAATGAAACTGTATATACACAAGGACCGTTCCATGCACGGTCTGTGTTTAACATAAAAGGAGAAATATATATATTATATATATATATATATATATACACGTGTGTGTGCGTGTGCGCACGCAACATTAAGATATTTGTGTGAAATACTAGATCCACTTTTCTTGATAAACTTCACTAGAAAGGTTTTCTATCTCTAGATATCTAGATATGAAATATGAACCTAGTAATTCTTGTAGTAAAATATTGTCTTTTAACAACAATAAAGGTTTGTTTTCACAATTTTTCTAGAGAATATTGATGATTTTATATGAAAAAACTGCCTGATGGTAAACTTCTCCATAAATTCAACAACATAAACCCAGACAAAAGTTTAGTACACTTTCCCGAAACTTAACTGAGATAACGCTATACACTCTTCGTGTATTTGTAGAAACGCCCTTCCACTGATATACATAATTTCGAACTTATTTCAACAAAGAATGGTTATAATCAGTAAAATTACTCTTACTTAACTGAATCCATATCGCTATTTGTAGGGCCCCCCACTCCTACGATAAAGTGCCAGGTGGTCCAAGAAATTTATACAGTAAAAAAAAAAAAATTTTTTTTTTAAAATGTGTATATATATATATATATACTGTGTATATATACCATTTACTAAAAAAAAAAGGATCACCTGAAGGTCCGTCACCCCAGCCTTTTTTACTTTGCTTTATAAAGCTAACTAACGAAAATATCACGACTTAACCTAACCAATGGTTAGGTCAACTGTACGCCCTTGACGATTGGTTAGGTTAGGTCAGGTCGTGATATTTTTGTTAGTTAGCCTTATAAGGCTAACTAAAGAAGGCTGGGGGCCCTGATCTTCAGGTGATCAAAAAAAAATATATATATATATATATAAACCATTTATTAAAACAAAGGAGCAACTGTAGGTTACGTACCCCTGACGCAAAAGGGAACGTAAACTACATTAGGATCTTTAGGAGACATTTTTTAAATGAATATATATATATATATATATATATATATATATATATATATATATATATATATATATATTG
>JAJOZX010000890.1:875000-887500 GCA_023014485.1 Bathynomus jamesi | reverse complement strand
TCTCCCCTCTTAGGGAATGCTAGTTAGAATTTACATTTTAATATTTTTAACCGACATAAACAAAATCAGTGCGCATGCGCAGAAAAAAGATTAAAAAAATGTTTCCAAGAGATTACTTTCCCATTCGATGTTCCCCGTTTCATCCTCGGTCCCAGGTGAGAATTCTCGAAGAGCGAATTCCAACTTTGGGAAAGAATTTCCTTGTTTTGAGAAAAAGTTAAAAATAGACTGTGACGTAACTGGGAGGTGGGGTCGGGGAGGGGTTTAAGGATATTTTCCCATAGCATTTTTCTATACCATACCCTATACAAAATCTCGCTTATAGTGAGAAATCCTATAGAAGTGATCGATTTGTTAAAATGTTTTTTTTTAAGATTTCCACTCGTTCTTTTAGATTCCCACTCGTTCTTTTAGATTCCCACTCGTTCTTTTAGATTCCCACTCGTTCTTTTAGATTCCCACTCGTTCTTTTAGATTCCCACTCGTTCTTTTAGATTCCCACTCGTTCTTTTAGATTCGTTCTTTTAGATTCCACTCGTTGAATCCTTATTGAAAATGGAAATGGCTGAAATTGGGAAAGGACTAACATAATCATTTGAAATTATTTGTATACACCTCCATATATAAACTGCGCATGCGCCTATTAAAACCTTTACGCGTAAGAGGAAGAAAAAGCAAAAGTTACTGATTATTAGTTATTACGAAACGAAATGGCGAAGAAAGTTCTTAGTTTTGTCAAGTTGAAATAGTTACAGTACTGTTCAATATAAACTCAATGTTATGCATAAAAGTCACGTTAAAATATATGTGTCTGACGCGTAACTTTGTTTTTAAATTAATTTAAAAGTATACTGAAAATATTTAGGTGAACATGGTCTGTCCATGTTAGCTTAAACATTTCTAATTTTATTAATGTTTAATTGAATAAAGTTAACAGAAAGTAACAACAAAATTAAGAATAAAGGCATAAAAGTACACTGTAGAAGTCTGCTGCAACATCAGAAATCCTGTATCTCAACGTGACTACAAGACCATGGAAGTATTTTAACAAATAAATTGTTGTATATTTCCTCTTGATCAAAAAAGGGATATCTCTAAATTCAGACAAATGATCTTCCAAGGTAACTGGCTTAGTTGTAAAAGACTATATATATCTATATATATATATATATATATATATATATATATAGTATAGAAACGACGTAAGTATAGAGGAGCGTTCTGCACACGTGGAAGAGAAATAACGAACAAATGAAAAATGAGGTGACCGCCCGGGAATCGAACCCAGGATCTTCCGATTGCCGGTCAGATATGCTATCCATTACACCACGGGCCTCGATCAGTCAGAAGTCGAAATTCTCCTACATAGGGCAGAAACCAATGCCCTGAGAGGGCACCCTCGCAAATCGTGAATATGTACATTTAACTGCAATGACCACGCAGTATAATTAATGTATAGAAACGACGTAAGTATAGAGGAGCGTTCTGCACACGAGGAAGAGAAATAACTTACGTCGTTTCTATACATTAATATACTGCGTGGTCATTGCAGTTAAATGTACATATTCACGATTTGCGAGGGTGCCCTCTCAGGGCATTGGTTTCTGCCCTATGTAGGAGAATTTCGACTTCTGACTGATCGAGGCCCGTGGTGTAATGGATAGCATATCTGACCGGCAATCGGAAGATCCTGGGTTCGATTCCCGGGCGGTCACCTCATTTTTCATTTGTTCGTTATTCTCTTCCTCGTGTGCAGAACGCTCCTCTATACTTACGTCGTTTTCTATACATTAATATACTGCGTGGTCATTGCAGTTAAATGTGTGTATATATATATATATGTATATATATATATATATATATATATGCTTTCAGTAGAATATTGCATTAACCGCTGTTGTTACATAAAAAATCTGAAAAACTGTGAATCAGACGGGGGTTGAAATAGCATCGCCAGGTATCAAGGTCGTTTTGATTCAATGAAGCATTCCGCACTCTTAAAAATAGCCTAAATTGTTTAAACTGGGTGAAGTCTTGTAGAAATATTTGCCCTGGTTCCATTATATTTTCTTACCCTTATAAAGTCTCTTACAAAGTGCAATAACTGCATTGAAAACATTCGTATGCAAAAGGCAAAAAATGTACAATACAGAGGAGGGTTCGTCCCCGCTTAGTGTGGTGCACGTTCCGAATGTATTAGCCCTTACACCAGTGGTTCTTAAACTTTTTGAACCCGTTACCCCTTTTCCTGATCTCAACTAATCTCATTATCCCACACAAACTTGCAATGCCGAAGTTGTAAAGAAAGTGGAAAAATTAATTACTGAAAATAACAAATTACCTTTAATGTTGAAATTTTTACCATATTAATACCCCCTTGGGGGTAATTACCCCCAGTTTCAGAACCTCTGCCTTATACCATCTGAAGAACCAAAAATTTTTCTTTCAAGTACGGCCTTGAACGTATCTCGCTTTATCACGTCTTTTCCAATACAATATAGTTACCTTTGTAACGGATATAGTGGGTAGTGTGTGTGTGTGTGTGTGTGTATATATATATATATATCTATATATATATATATATATATATATATATATAATATATATATATATATATATATATACAGGGCGTCCCAAAAAATGTATACACACTTTAACAGCTGATAGCTCAATTGATGTTTCTTTCTTTCCAAGTTAAACCCATTAGAATTAATAATGGCAGTCAGACTAAGCTTTGAACAAAGGAAATTCATTCTAAAATGCTACTGGAAGTGTGAAAACGCAGTTGAAGTGCAAAGACAGTTTAGGAGGGAGTTTCAAACAGATCCACCAACGCGACTTACCATCACTCGAATTAGAGATAAGTTTGAAGCCGATGGAACTGTTCAGAATGTCCACAAGAAGCGTTCCGGAAGACCACGGACATCGACAAGCCCCACAAAGCAAGAAAGAGTACTGGAAACGTATCACCAAAGTCCAAGAAAATCTGTGCGGCAAGCGAGTCGTGAGGTAGGACTTTCAGAATCGTCTGTCCAACGCATTTTGAAGCGCTGTCAATGGAAAAGTTACATTCCAAGATTAGTCCATGCTATTAATGAAGATGATCCGGACCGAAGAGTGGAGTATTGCGAGTGGTACTTGGCACGATGTGGATGTGGATTGGACGAAGGGGTTTCGTAGAATACCCTCCGCGTTCACCAGACCTCACACCACTAGACTTTTTTTTATGGGGATACTTAAAAGACAAAGTCTACGCTATAAAACCTGCAACAGTCGCGGAATTGAGAGCAGCCATTGAACGAGAATGCACACAAATACCAAACGAAATGTTTCGTGATGTTTGCGATTCCATTGCTTCGCGTTATCAGCAGTGCCTGGACCAGAACGGACGTCAGTTTGAAAACAGGCGTTGACAAAACAATTAAATAATGTCTGTAGATTCTATTACATTTTGAAAATGAAATGTATTTTAATAAACACTGCCTTTATAATTATTTAAAGTGTGTATACAATTTTTTTGGGACGCCCTGTATATATATATATGTATGTATATATATATATATATACAGGGTGTCCCGTAAGTCTGGACCCATAGGGAAAAATAATAAAATTACAAAATAGTCCAAAAATTTATTACATAATCTGTTCAAAGTGTCCGCCGTTGTGTCGCACACATAGTTGAAGACGCAATCTCCACTGCGACAGCACTTTCTGAATCACAGTCGCAGAAATTTCTTGACACGCCTCCACAATGCGTGCTTTAAGGTGGAAAATGTTCTGAAGTTTGACCTCGTACACTTTGGCTTTCAAGTGGCCCCACAAATAAAAATCATAATAAAAAATAATAAAAAAATAATAATAAAATAATAATAATAACATAATAAAAAAATATATTATAAATCCCTATGGGTCCAGACTTACGGGACACCCTGTATATATATATGTATATATATATATATATATAGTGAGTAGCTTTATATATAAACCCCCGCTGAGCGGTAAAAAACAATATTGTGATCTTGCGAAATTTTTTTTCTCTCGGTTACATTCAGTAAAATTTAAATACTAAAAATATTTCGACCAACCTCGGCAAGCGATCTTGGTCCATATATTCTTAGTAATAAGGTTTTCTTTCATTTTCCTTCACTCCAAAGATTCCTCCTCAGTTATTTTTCTTAGTCGGGAACGCCATCTCTACAGTTTAATAAACTTAATAATGTGCATTTGCGTTTTATAGCTGTAAACGTTGGTTATACGTTTCAATGTACTTTTCATTACGTCATAAATTTTACTTTCTATATTTCAATTTGCATTCGTACATTATAGTATGAATTCAGAGAAATCAAGTATGCAAAGGAAATAAAAATCCATATGGACGTTCTTTAATTTCAGCTACGTATATTTATTTTTGAGGGTATGAATAAAAATGAGGCTAAACTGAATGGAAATTCGTATCAAATACTTCGAATTTTAACTTCTTTTTTTTATATTTGCTTATTGAAGGGAGAACGAAGGAGAAATTAAATATAAAATTGGTTATACTGTATATGGCTTTGCTAGGCTGTATTAAGCACATCGGTATTTTTTTATATGCTAATGTTTTAACACGCAATAATGGAAATAAATTTATTTTATATTATTTCTATTATAGCTTAAGCTGGCGCGTAAACTTCTTTGTTTGTCATCTTAACAACAGCGGTTGCGAAAAAAAAACTTGGTTTCCAAAATGATGTTGCCAAGTTTTATAAAAGGTTTATTTCATTGTTTGATTTCTTATACTGAAAAGCACAGTAATGCTAATTGATAATATGACCAAAGAACTACTGTAACGAATATTTGTATAGTTCTCCATATAAATAATATTTGTCATATGGACTATAGTCTGCCAATAAACATTTTCATTTTCATAAATAGTTCTGATGATGATAAATTTATTGATTTTGATTTGCCTGTAGAATTTTCATATCTGGATAGGGAGGAGAATATGAGGTTAAGGTTAAGGCTTCAGGGGCAAAACGATACCATATAACTTAAAAATTATCTTTGCTGGCACGTTTGTTTTTATTAATAAATAAAGTTTCGTTTATTCAGAAGGTTAAAGCATAATTTGAGGGATTAGTTCGATACAGATCCAACTTAAAAAAAAAAAAAATTTAGTTTGAGAAAATCAATTAACTGTTTTCATTACAATCTTTTACAAATACGAAGGAACACAAAGGACACCAAACAACAGCAGATCGGCTGGTCCCTACGAGGCTGTCTAAACGTTAGACGTTATTGGGAAGTCCTGTTGTAAAAGATTGCAGTGAAACTGTTATAATTGATTTCCTCAAAACCTAATTTTCTGAGTCAGATCACTACTGAACTAACTTCTCGAAATAAGCTCTCAACTTCTGAATACAGTGGCGTTCATAAGTATTCGTACAGAGAAATATTTCAGTCATATTCGCCCTTATCTTTTGTACCATGTATAGGATAGTTATGGAAAGTTTATCGTTCGTTTGTAAAAATTTAACATATAGAAGAATTAGTTTAATTCCAACATATAATGTAAAACATCAAAGTTGAAGGAAAAAAAAAAGTTAAAATGCAAAAGTTTTCGTAGTTACAGTATTTACAAAATTATTGAATACTTTGTGTGTCCACCTTAGGCTGAAGAATTTAAATTTTTTATCAGTAGTTGGCTGTTTATTGATTAGACTACTGGCAATTCTGAATTTAGAATTTTCTCTGCTAATCTTCATGGAAGACGGATGACTACAAGCCATTAGTAAGCAATGGGTCGTTGTGGTAAAGAGCCGTCTATAGGTCTTAAGAGATCTGTTATTGTTGCACACAAGTCTGGAAAAAGTTATAGGAAGATAGAAAAAGAATTTCGAATTCCAGTTACGACGGTTGCTGCAGTTACAAAGAAATAGAAAGGCTTTAGAACAATCAAGAATTTACCAAGGTGTGGACGACCTTGAGAGATTTCAGAACGCACAGCTAGATAGACTGAAAAAATGGCTGCTGCGAATCCACGAGTGATTGCGGGTGATACTTACCAAATATTAAGTACAGTAAGAAAGAATGGTCTGCATGGAAGAGTTGCACGAAGAAAACCTCTGCTACGGAAAGCGCCAAGGATCATTAAAATGATGGATTCGCATTCCTTGCATTCTGGAAGAAAGTTCTCTGTACAGACGAGACCAAAATTGAATTATTCGGAAACAACGAGCAACGGTATGTTTGGCGAAAATCAAATACTGTGGTGGTAGTAGCTTGCTTCTTTGGAGATGCTTTTGTACTTCTGGTCCAGGAAAGCTTGTTGTCATTAATGAAATCTTAAATTCGAAGAAATATCAGAAAATTTTAGAAGAAAAAGTATTGCCTTCAGTTCAGGAATTGCGAATGGGTTGAAATTGGGTACTGCAACAAGATAATGATCCAGAACATAAACGTAAGAGCATCATGAAATAGTTCAACAAAAAAGGTCAGGCTTCTCGAGTGACCCAGTCAAAGTCCAGATCTCAATTTAATCGAGAATTTGTAGTTTGATTTGAAAAAAGCTATCCACGAGAGAAACCATTGGAATCTGAATGAATTGCAACAATTTTCTTTAGAAAAATGGCCTAAAATTTCCACTGAGAGATGTCGAAACCTTGTAGAAAAATACTCAAAACGAATCATTCAAGCAAAAGGTGAGCACACAAAGTATTCAATTTTGTAAGTAAATGTACGAAAACTTTTGCACTTTAACTTCTTTTTTTTTTATTTTCCTCAAATTCTTTAATGTTTTATATTAAAAATTAGTGTTAAATTTTTTTTTTATTAAATTTTTCCAAACAAACGGTAAACTTTTCCTAACTATCTTATACATGATGCAAAAGATAAGGACGAATATAACCGAAATATTTCTCTGTACGAATACTTATGAGCGCCACTGTAAATAAAACCTTTCTCGCACCCTTTTTTTCGATGATAGACAAAATGAAAAATTTTAAATAGAAATTTTACCGTCCTTTCCCATTTTGAGTTTAGCTGGGCGTTTCCTTTCCTCGTAAAAATGGTGCTCATCTCTGAAAAACACCGTATTTTGTAAAAAAAATACAAAAGTAAAGGCGTAACATAACGTTATTTTTTCGACCAATGTCATTTTGGAATGTTTTTTTACTAAAAATATACTTTGAGTGATTTTTTTTTTCTGCAATTTTAAAGTATATTTTCAAAATAAGTATGATATAATGCTCAATTTAGCTATGGTATGGGGAATTAATTTTATACAACATACAATGTGTACACGTGGAAAGTACGTACATTTCAAATTCGTATTGTGTGCAAAAGGATACGTTGAAACATTACTTCATAACATATCGAGGCTTAAAAACTAAGAATAATGAATTTCTTTTTACGTTGAACTATTTGTATAATTGTCTCTCTCTCTCTCTCTCTCTCTCTCTCTCTCTCTCTCTCTCTCTCTCTCTCTGAATATATACATATATGCCTCGCAGATAAAAATTTTTAGCTTTTTTATTTTTACTGGGAAGTCCTTATGGGAGGGAAAAGAAGAAAAAAAAAAATTGCCAAATTTACTTATGCAACGAGGATCTATTACCTGTCTTCCGTATCTTAATAATGAGGTGAAAAAGTAGCGTTAGAGATATCAGATGTGATAAAAAGCTTCGCCTTTGAATTTCTTATTTCTTCTTTTCAAGATGTGTGTGTGTGTGTGTGGGTGGGTGGGTGGGTGTGGGTATATATATATATATATATATATATATATATATATATATATATTATATTATATACAGGGTGTCCCGTAAGTCTGGACCCATAGGGAAAAATAATAAAATTACAAAATAGTCCAAAAATTTATTTATAATATATATATATATTTTTTTTATTATTATTTTTATTATTTTTTATTATGATCTTACTCCGCTGGAGTTTTATTTGTGGGGCCACTTGAAAGCCAAAGTGTACGAGGTCAAACTTCAGAACATTTTCCACCTTAAAGCACGCATTGTGGAGGCGTGTCAAGAAATTTCTGCGACTGTGATTCAGAAAGTGCTGTCGCAGTGGAGATTGCGTCTTCAACTATGTGTGCGACACAACGGCGGACACTTTGAACAGATTATGTAATAAATTTTTGGACTATTTTGTAATTTTATTATTTTTCCCTATGGGTCCAGACTTACGGGACACCCTGTATTATATTATATTATAGGATGGTGCTAAATATGGTGTACAGTTAGTTAAATATATAAATAGCTAACTGTATACCTACTTTTGCACCACTCTGTATATATAGATATATAGTTAGATAGTTTTTTTTTTATGGAAAACTCAGTTATAGGCACGTAAGGCATAATTTAACGTACTTTTCCGGACAGCTTTGTTTTGTATTTATGTTATTCATTTCCTTATGGCATCGCGTGACTTTAGCTGAAGGGGAGGGTACGTGGAATGTTGTTGTCTTTTCATTATGGGCATTTGAATGAAAATAATTCTCAAAATAAAATTTGTATATAAAATACTTTAGCTATTCTTTAATCCGTTAATCCTATGAAAATATACAAAGTTTTTAACGTGCATTGTTAGCAGGCAACCATTTTGCAGGCATTATACAAAGGAATGTGGACTGTAATCATAAATATCTTTAATATATCTGTTAAGGAGAATAAATTGCAGGTAACAGTTTTATTTATATGCTCCGTATATAAGTAGTAGTCAAGAAAGGTTCATTTATATATATATATATATATATATATTATATATTATATATATATATTACGTTAGCATACGAACTGTATTACCATGAGTTTAAATGCTTGATAATTCGCTCGCCTTTTTCGGGACAATTGTCTTATGCTTACGATAAGGTTTTTTTGCTGTGCGATAAAAGACTTTTTTTATTATATAGAACTTAAATGTTGCATAATATTATAATAATATTAATATCTATTATCTATTTTTTTTAATAATATCAATAGCAATAGTAATAATAATAAGCTTTAAAAATATTGCTAAAGGCATGATTCAATTTGCGAAACCATTTAGCATAATTTTATTGTGTCATTAACATTTTTATGAAGCGGTCTTACACCAATGAAAGGTCGGGCACGCGGGCATTAGCTTAAATTTTATCGACAATTAATATCAAATTTTTTCTTACCACCCTTATCGTACAAAAACTAAAAAGCAATTTATAAAATAATGAAAGTACTATATATATATATATATATATATATATATATATATATATATATATATAATTTTTTTTTTTTTACCCCGACAAGATTTCGTACGAATTTTTTTATTTTTTTGTTTGCTGTTTACAAGGGGTTTTGTCTCAAGAGATAAAAAGAAATGTTGGAATCGTATCTTCGTTAGAAATTTTAATCTTCGTAATTTGAATGTATTTTTTATTTTCAATATTTATGGAATTCGCTTTTGTTTATTTTCATTTCTACAAAAACAAAAATAAAACAAAAAACAAAAAAACCCTCGTATTTTCATAAATCAATAACTAAAGGTCATGCAGTGTATGTGTGTGTACAAAAGGTTATATATTCAAAGGTGAAAATTGCCATGATCACTCATGTTTGCTTGTTTTTCTTGATTTTTAATATATGTAAAACAAAAAAAACTGTGTGATTCGGTCATCCATGGATGCATGCTTAGACTTAAATGATACTGTATTTCATTAAGTGACTAGTGGAAACGTCTTAATCACAGACATAAATAAGAATAGACATCACTTTCATCTACCTAGTGGTGTACAAAAAACATGGCAGCGAACCTTTCCGATACGCTGCTTAAGATTACCAACTGATGGAGTCGTATCTTGACACAGGCTCCATATTTATAATGAAGAAAATGATTTTCTTTTTAAGTTTGTATTATTAATAGTTATGTTAGACTATCAGTATGATAATTATTCAATTTTCTTTTATATTTTGCATAAATTAATGACAAAAGTAAGCATTAAGACAATTTTTTCCTCGTATACATGCTCCCAATTATGTCCAATGGTACAGACAGTTACGCTTTCCCGAAAATGTTTGGTGGGGGGAGGTTCGATAGTTAGAGAAACGAGCTATGAAGACGGTTTGTTATGTTTCATATTTCTGTATAATTTTTATTTCTTTAATTATTTTTTAGCTTTTTTTACATTTTCACCTTCCTATTAATATTTTACCATATTTTATCTTTAAAAGTATTTCGTTTACATAAGATAGTCTAGGCTAGACGTAGTTTACATGGACTCATTTTATGAAGGTACAAACAGGAATATACGGGTACTTCCTCCACGGGAAGTGTCATCAACACTAATGACGTAACTTAGCCCAACCGGGCCTGACGTAACTTACTTAATTTAGGAATCACTTTAACGACCCAAAACTGGGAATCTGATCGACGTTCGATCGACAAGTCACGTTGAGTTCGGTTAATCCAAGAAACGTCTGTTGCAGAAATTTTCTAACCAAACTATTATTAACTACCTGACCTAGCGTACGCCTCACTGGGCATAAGTACACCTGCATGAGCATAAAATATATACTCGTTGATGTTTTGGAGAGCCGGAACCATCTTGACGAAACGACACACGACGAAATTCAAGACCTCGACACGTGGAGTTTTGGGACCTATACCCATTTCGTCAAGACAAAAACATCGACACTGTAAAACTAACTAAATCGAATCCATTTTAACCTAAAATAACTTAATCTAACTTAATCTAACCTAATAATAACTTGTCGATAGAATGTCAAGTTCATCAGGTATCATAAGGTCGAACAAGACACAACATCGACACTAAGAAAACTAACCTAACCTAACCTAACTTGATCTAACCTACAGTAACTTGTTGATGACATGTCGGAATCGGATGACGTTAGCCCGCTTACTTAGCTACTTTAAGAAATAACAAAATTTTTAGAATACATACGCACTCATCACGACACAACTCGCGTGTAGTGACATTAGCGGTGTCGTCATAGCCCCACTTATTGTCGAAAATAATTAATTATAATGAAAACGGAGCTATAATGATGCTTAAGTTAGGTTAAGTTATTTAAATTACATTCAATATTTCGTAAATAATGTGTAAACGCCACGGTTTCGTGAAGTAGTCAAACGTGTGTGTGTGTGTGTGTGTGTGTGTGTGTGTGTGTGTGTGTGTGTGCGTGTGGAGACAACTGGCATAAGTGAGGTCGAGTATGTGATAATTCACAGATGTAATGGGGTAATTTTTTATGTGTGGAACACTTTTGGCACCTCGGAACATTATAAAATTTAAATAAAAAATTTCTAGAAATATTTTTATTGTTGGAAAAATGACATGTTAGTCCTGATTACGTTAGGTTTATTTAAAATCTGGTTAGATTAGGCTAATTTAGCTAGTACCTCACTATTTAATGACTTACCAGAAAACACACTTCAAACCCACAGTTGCGTCAGAAACACTTACGCGGAGATGTGTGCGTGTGTCATCTTTCCTACGGAATCGCGACAACCATTAGGATACACACAGCCCATTGCGACACGATGTTACGGTAGTTTATCTTTATAAATCTTTTAAAGGAGATATAATTAAAGTTAAGCTAGGTTAGGCTACGCTAAGTTTCATAAAGTTTGATTGGGTTTCAGTAAATTTACTTGGTTTTCTAAACTGGGTAAATGCCTCGATACAGAAATTAATGTAAAAATGTCGCAGTTTTGTAGGATACCTAAGTGTGTGTACGCGCGCGCGCGCGCTCGCGAAAAATGAAAAGAATGTTGTTAAAAGTAAAGAGGAAGTGTAACACTATAAATTTACGCCTTTTTTCTGTCTGTGAAAAACTTAAATGGAAGCAAACGCATTTGGAGCAAATTAGAGGAATGCAATGAATGTCTGCTACACTCAAAAAATATTTGATTTTATTTTCCATTTTGGCCTTGAAGAACTCGAGCAAAATAGCGTAAATAATTTTGCCTTCCGGCTCTTTCTTCCACTTAAAAATAGGAAACCGTGAAACCCGGTTTTTTTTTTTTCTTCTTTTTTAACTCGAGCGATACCGTTTTTGAACTTTAAAATAAGGTAAACAATATTAATTAAAAAGGTATTTCGGTCATTTATTTCCGTTACAGAGGATAAAAAGGCTGCATTCACGTTACCACATTTTGTTCAGTGAGTGCCAATAAAGCATTGGTGTTATACTTTGATTAATTCGATGTTTATGTAACATTTTAAAATATTTACTTATATGCAGTTAAATTTAAATTTATATTATAAACTAGTTTATGGACATTTGTTCAGTATATATATCCGATCATGTGATATATATATATATATTTATATATATATATATATATATATATATATATATTATATATATATATATATACTGTGTGTGTATATATATATTATATTGCTTGGAAGCTGATTGCTAGTATTCATATATACACAATAGAGGCTAATACATTCGCAATTTGTTTGCTTTGTAGAAGGAAAACAAATGCTCATTATTACTTCGATA
>JAJOZX010000890.1:845000-872500 GCA_023014485.1 Bathynomus jamesi | reverse complement strand
CCCGAGCCGTGACAAGCTCACCTAGCTCTGGCGCCGTCCGCACAGAAGAGAATGCGTCTCGCTCTGACGATGAATACATTAAGGAGAGCTCTGCAGGCACCCAGGTTGATTAGGCGTTCAGGGACGCCCTTCGCTACGTCAGCTTAGGCGTTTACACGCATGACGCAACAACTGCGGCGCGGAGACACGTAGAGGAGGAAATCTTATTATTATTCTTAGATAGATATTAGAATGGCAAAGAGACGCGTCTCTTTAAACAGAGGAATCAGAGATAATTCAAAGGAAAATTTACGCTTCAAACGACATGACAAAAATACAATTGATTTATTTATTTTTTTTTTCCCAAAATGGTGCCGAAAAAGATTTAACTCGAATTTTGCTTTTTCTTCATCAAGTTTCCGACGTTTGTCCTTGTAAATGAAGATTGGGCTTATAGTTAAGTTAGGCGTAGATAGATTAAGTTAAGTGTGATTATGCCCAGTAAGTTAAATTCGTTAAAATGTGGTTAAGTTGACATGTCTTGAACGTTCATGATACACACACACACACACACACACACACACACACACACACACACACACAGTATACTGCTAATATAAATATTTTAAATGTAAAGTAATATTAACTTGTAATATTAACCGTATTTTATGAAATTTTATAATATAGTAAATGAATATAATTGTCTGTTGGTCATTTAACACGATTTTTTATTTTATTTTGAACCTTGGGGGATGCTGTGGACTGCAGATCTTCACACCTTTATTGCGAGAATTTCGTATATGACGTAATTTTTAAGATACTCAAATATGGAATGCCAAAAAAAAAAAATTTGACTGATTACGACAAATTTGATACATCGTACGTGTTAAATTAAAAGCCTAAACAATGTAATAAATCACGTCTGTAAAGGCAATGCCTCTCTTTTTCAATGGACTCGGTTATCAAATAGATTTTAGTAAATGTCAGTTGTAAAAAGAATTGCAGTTTAATTGATTTTGATCGACATCTGGTGGTCATAGTCAAAAATTCCTTTTCACTTGAATAAATTACTAACTTATTGTATATTGTTTACAAATATATATATATATATATATACGTGTGTGTGTGTGTGTGTGTGATTCAGATAACTCCTCAGTAGGATTCACATTTTTTTTTTTCATAGCAAGGATTACACGCTTTACCCAAATTATGGAAGAGTTTCGCCCTATTTGGTATTATACCAGTTTGAATATTATTCCGTTCTCACAAGTCTGTAAAAGAAACGAGATATCGCAGATATTGAATGAAGCTTTACAAAGAAACCACCTTCAATAATGGAATCAAAGAGCGAATATTACTGGTTATAGGTTCCAAATCTCTATGAAATTTTATTCACTGAAGAGATTCCGTGAACGATGAATGAGCATTAGGCATGGAAATATATACTCGAAAAATCAGTTACTAACTGTAAAAATGAAAGTGATAAACATTGAAATTACGGTATATACAGGGAGGATTTGCATCGTCCCTGAGGCAACAACCTTGAGAATGAAGATGGGAAAAATTCACTTTTAGCATATGAATCCCAAAACTGTTTAATATTCTACCGAAGGAACTGTGTGATCCGCGAAATATTCGGTTAATAACATTCAGAAAAGGTCTTCACACACATTCCTAAGCGAAGTCCCTGACCAGTCATGCGTGGCAAGTTACGAGGACAGGATCAGAGGAAAAAAAAAAACAACTCTTTCCTTCAACAAATCCCACAAATGAAAAGGACATTGCAGAAGGGCTGTCACACGGTGATTCTGAACATTTGTTCAAAAACTACAAAGAGGATAATATATATATATGAGAGAGGAAGAGGAGGTTGAGAAAAGCTAAATGGGCACCAGATGATTGTCCTCGGGAACGAATGGCCAAAGCTCATCAATGGAATGCCATAACGTGTGTCAGCTTTACATTATACAAAGAGAAAAACAACACGATTCTAAAAATAGTAATTCAATAAATCTATTATTATTTATTGATTTTTATTATCAAATCAAAAACTGAACACACTGAATTTGTCTATTTAGTTTTGTCAACACACACACACACACTCTCTCTCTCTCTCTCTCTCTCTCTCTCTCTCTCTCTCTCTCTCTCTCTCTCTCTCTCTCTCTCTCTCTCTCTCTCTCTCTGTGTGTGTGTGAGGTACTTCCTAACCTCCGAACGGCAATAGTTTGAATGCTGCCTGGATGCACATCTTTCTTAGAATGACCTACTCTTACAAAACAACCTTAATAACAATTTAATAACTTTAATTCGGGTAAAAATAACTATGAGCTCTTTTTTTCTACAGAAGCTCAAATGAACACGAAGACGATCTTTTGATGCAGTCTCTCAAATGAGCTTCGAATCATAAATTATCTTCTTTCATATAAATTTGTACGTTAATTTTTGGAGATTAACGAAAACGTTGGACATAAATTTATCTTCGTTGAAGTATTTAAGTAAGATAAGTCTTTCTTTGCGTAAATAATATAAATTCTTATCTCTCTCTCTCTCTCTCTCTCTCTCTCTCTCTCTCTCTCTCTCTCTCTCTCTCTCTCTCTCTAACCATTAACCATTAACTGTTAAAGTAAATTGCTTTAAATACTAAAAATGGAATATAATATTTGCCTTGAATATTAAATAACAACAGAAACAGATAATTCATAATTTAAGTATATATATAAATATAATGGTTTTGCGTGTGTTTATTTAAGGGATGTCATAATGCAAACCTCAATTATCACTTATCTCATAAATTTTCTTTACCTTTATGTTGCTTTACAATTTTTTTTTAAGTGAATTATATAATTTATCATTCTCAGTTTATAAATCATCTAATATCAACTTATACTTCACCCCACACTCTCTCTCTCTCTCTCTCTCTCTCTCTCTCTCTCTCCTCTCTCTCTCTCTCTGTATATACATTTTTCAATGTATAAACATTTTTTTTTTTTACAAATAATCGCTAAATTCCTCAATCAGTAAATTAATGAGTGAGAAATAGTGTTAATATTTGTGTGCCAAGTCTGTCTGTCAGCCTGTGAGAAACACCGAACACGATTCGCCATTGAGAGAATTGTGAGCTACTGAATATAAAGCGCGTGTTAATTCAACACTACTGACGGTGTATAATGTTAAAATAATCGCTAAAGAAAATCAAGTAATTTTAAACACCATAAATTTTATACGAGGTTTATTTAATATTTCTCTGCGCCCTTAATTCAAGTTGCAAAATCATGAATGTATTTCTTCTTGTCTCGAGATGTCGAATTTGCACCGAGATATATTTAGGATCAGGAACAGTTTTACGGACGGCCGACATATATAATAATATATTATATATATATATATATATATATATATATATATATATATACAGCGCAGATAAGATATAAGAGGAACCTACGCTGTACAAATATATATATATATATACGTGTGTGTGTGTGTGTGTCAGTTGCATTCTTCGTTTATTCCCTGACGAGTTGGTGTAAATTACACGAAAGACCTTGAAATCGCTTTTGTAATGGTTGAATATTTTAATATTTAAATATTTATTGCGTATCTCTATAAATCTCTGAAAATCTTCAATTATTTGTCTCTGCATATTCATAGGATCTCTTTATGAGCTAACCGAACCCGCAATTAACCTGAATCAATTATTGCTTTCGTTTTCATTGTTTGTTTGACTCTTGTTTCTGTCTAAGTTTACTCCATTCACGGGTATTAATAGGAAGCAACCCCATTCCTTCTCTGACGAGCGTGGCCGAGGAAAATGAATGTGAGGCATGCCGTTCCTGAAATGTTTATTTCTTTAAAATTTAAGTTTTATTTACTGGGTAGGGCTTTTGATTAATTATTAATTTAGCTGCATCACACACACACACACACACACACACACACACACACACACACACACACACACAGAGAGGACTTGCATGATGGTAAATACGTTAGCTGGCCTTTATCTCTGTTACAATTTGTACTGTATAATTTTCACTAAAGATACTGCATCTTTCACTTCGAACAAAGGAAGAAAATTGACTTATAAAGTGCCCGGCGAACCTCACATGGACGTTCAGAGGGTCCAGTGCTAATGTCTCCGAGCAACTGATACAATGGAGGGTACTTCTATAAGCGTCCTGTTATTGGGTAGAAAAGGTTGTAACTATAAGACTTCATTCCATTAGCCACCTTTAAAACACCCTCAGTTCTTCTCTCTTTGTTTTTTAAGCCTAACACAGTTTGTTTAGTCAAATAAGTAAAATTTTTAGAGTTATGACATTTTTAATTAACAAGCTTATTAATAAACAAGCATATTAAAGTCCGTTTATCACACTTTTTATTTCTCCTTGTGGGCGTGTAACGTTTATTAATTTAATTTATGAAATATCATCCCATATATATATATATATATATATATATGTGTGTGTGTGTGTGTGTATACATGTGTGTATGTATGTATATGTAATCACCACTATTGTAAAACTGTAGTGTGTGAAGTTATGTCAAGGATAAAAGCCACTAAAAACAACTAAAAGTTCAAAACTGCCAGACAACGTTTCCAACCTAACATATTCGTAGGTTCCTCATCAAGTCAAAGCAGACAGAAACTTCACAATAACAACGTGAACTTAATTATTATTATAACAACCCACACGAAGAGAAGAAATTTATTCTGATTACTTTCGAGCTTGTTTGAACTGCTCCTCAACAGGGGACAACATAATCAAGAACACAAAATAAAGGTATTAGAGGGAGGCGCATTCTCTATACAGTGAACTAGTTTTTCTATTTTAAATGTTGCCTTTTAATCCATATTCAAATTGCCAAGCATTACTTAATCCTCTATTTTATATTTATATATATATATATATATATGATGAATAGAAACGACATAAGTATTAAGGAACGTTTCTGCACACGAGGAGGAGAGATAACGAAATAATGAAAAATGGGCGAACCGCCTGGGAATCGAACCAGGGCCTTCAAATTGCCGGTCGGACGCTCTACCATTATGCTACGGACCTCACTCAATCACAAATCGAAATTCTCCCAAATAGGGCAGAAACCAATGCCCTCAGAGAGCACCCTCGCAAATCGTGAATATGCGCAAATAACTACAATGACCGCGCAGTATATAAATGAATAGAAACGACATAAGTATTAAGGAACGTTTCTGCACACGAGGAGGAGAGATAACGAAATAATGAAAAATGAGGCGAACCGCCTGGGAATCGAACCCAGGGCCTTCCAATTGCCGGTCGGACGCTCTACCATTATGCTACGGACCTCACTCAATCACAAATCGAAATTCTCCCAAATAGGGCAGAAACCAATGCCCTCAGAGAGCACCCTCGCAAATCGTGAATATGCGCAAATAACTACAATGACCGCGCAGTATATAAATGAATAGAAACGACATAAGTATTAAGGAACGTTTCTGCACACGAGGAGGAGAGATAACGAAATAATGAAAAATGAGGCGAACCGCCTGGGAATCGAACCCAGGGCCTTCCAATTGCCGGTCGGACGCTCTACCATTATGCTACGGACCTCACTCAATCACAAATCGAAATTCTCCCAAATAGGGCAGAAACCAATGCCCTCAGAGAGCACCCTCGCAAATCGTGAATATGCGCAAATAACTACAATGACCGCGCAGTATATAAATGAATAGAAACGACATAAGTATTAAGGAACGTTTCTGCACACGAGGAGGAGAGATAACGAAATAATGAAAAATGAGGCGAACCGCCTGGGAATCGAACCCAGGGCCTTCCAATTGCCGGTCGGACGCTCTACCATTATGCTACGGACCTCACTCAATCACAAATCGAAATTCTCCCAAATAGGGCAGAAACCAATGCCCTCAGAGAGCACCCTCGCAAATCGTGAATATGCGCAAATAACTACAATGACCGCGCAGTATATAAATGAATAGAAACGACATAAGTATTAAGGAACGTTTCTGCACACGAGGAGGAGAGATAACGAAATAATGAAAATGAGGCGAACCGCCTGGGAATCGAACCCAGGGCCTTCCAATTGCCGGTCGGACGCTCTACCATTATGCTACGGACCTCACTCAATCACAAATCGAAATTCTCCCAAATAGGGCAGAAACCAATGCCCTCAGAGAGCACCCTCGCAAATCGTGAATATGCGCAAATAACTACAATGACCGCGCAGTATATAAATGAATAGAAACGACATAAGTATTAAGGAACGTTTCTGCACACGAGGAGGAGAGATAACGAAATAATGAAAAATGAGGCGAACCGCCTGGGAATCGAACCCAGGGCCTTCCAATTGCCGGTCGGACGCTCTACCATTATGCTACGGACCTCACTCAATCACAAATCGAAATTCTCCCAAATAGGGCAGAAACCAATGCCCTCAGAGAGCACCCTCGCAAATCGTGAATATGCGCATTCATCAAACGTTCCTTAATACTTATGTCGTTTCTATTCATTTATATACTGCGCGGTCATTGTAGTTATTTGCGCATATTCACGATTTGCGAGGGTGCTCTCTGAGGGCATTGGTTTCTGCCCTATTTGGGAGAATTTCGATTTGTGATTGAGTGAGGTCCGTAGCATAATGGTAGAGCGTCCGACCGGCAATTGGAAGGCCCTGGGTTCGATTCCCAGGCGGTTCGCCTCATTTTTCATTATTTCGTTATCTCTCCTCCTCGTGTGCAGAAACGTTCCTTAATACTTATGTCGTTTCTATTCATTTATATACTGCGCGGTCATTGTAGTTATTTGCGCATATTCACGATTTGCGAGGGTGCTCTCTGAGGGCATTGGTTTCTGCCCTATTTGGGAGAATTTCGATTTGTGATTGAGTGAGGTCCGTAGCATAATGGTAGAGCGTCCGACCGGCAATTGGAAGGCCCTGGGTTCGATTCCCAGGCGGTTCGCCTCATTTTTCATTATTTCGTTATCTCTCCTCCTCGTGTGCAGAAACGTTCCTTAATACTTATGTCGTTTCTATTCATTTATATACTGCGCGGTCATTGTAGTTATTTGCGCATATTCACGATTTGCGAGGGTGCTCTCTGAGGGCATTGGTTTCTGCCCTATTTGGAGAATTTCGATTTGTGATGAGTGAGGTCCGTAGCATAATGGTAGAGCGTCCGACCGGCAATTGGAAGGCCTGGGTTCGATTCCCAGGCGGTTCGCCTCATTTTTCATTATTTCGTTATCTCTCCTCCTCGTGTGCAGAAACGTTCCTTAATACTTATGTCGTTTCTATTCATTTATATACTGCGCGGTCATTGTAGTTATTTGCGCATATTCACGATTTGCGAGGGTGCTCTCTGAGGGCATTGGTTTCTGCCCTATTTGGGAGAATTTCGATTTGTGATTGAGTGAGGTCCGTAGCATAATGGTAGAGCGTCCGACCGGCAATTGGAAGGCCCTGGGTTCGATTCCCAGGCGGTTCGCCTCATTTTTCATTATTTCGTTATCTCTCCTCCTCGTGTGCAGAAACGTTCCTTAATACTTATGTCGTTTCTATTCATTTATATACTGCGCGGTCATTGTAGTTATTTGCATATATATATATATATATATATATTGGTAATGTAATTTTAGTTACAAAGGCCTTGTTGTGATACAGTGAAGTTGTATTAAATATGTATTGACAAAAATTGGATTTAAATACAAATATGAGCAGTTTCAAAACTATTTAAATATCTACAATGAAACATTTGGTAACAACGCATTCATCAAACAAAACAAAAGACTGCTGAATCCATAACTTACCAGCGATTTTTTAACATCAATTGGTTGTTCAAAAAAAATGTAAAAACGAGATTTTTTTTTTAAAGTTGTGAATGTTTATTAGTCATAAAAACAAGCTTGATAGACTAATTAAAATTTCAATACAACTATATTATTAGTCAGATAAATTTCATCAACCAGATGGTGACCCTAAACAGTTATGGAAATTAATAAGCAAAATATTAAATCAAACATCCAGAGAGGGAATTTTCTCTCATAAACTATGTTACATTACAAACATTATCTAAAAAATTCCCACTCTCCATTATGCTCTCGCTATTATACACGCTTTTCACAATTCTTTCATTGTTTATTCTCTCCACATAGCAGTGCCAAAGCAATATGCCATCCTCTTTTCATCTCCAATGACCCTATCACTCCATGCCTCTTCCAAAAATCCTCATTCTCGTACGATCAATCTGTCATACACAAACCATATTAAGTTTTTCTTCTCACTTCTAACAACAGCAAACCACCATGCCAGACGAGCGTCTCACAGCCATGCACCTTCATGTAAACCTCTCGCTAAATCCACACTCAAAACCACATCTAAACCCTACTAGACATTTGATGATATGTTCTGTGCTTCATTTTAGTTGCATTTCAAATACATTATTCATTTCACGTTCATTAATAAGTTGGTTATACGCTTCATTTGAAATGTATAACTCGGCTCGTAATGAATTTCAATTGAATTTTGCATTTGAAATTTGAAGTGAACACAGGATGTGCAATCAGGCGATTAATAAGGTTTAGAGTGAGGGATTTGCTCGCCCTTATTGCCTTCCCTGCTTCACTATATTTTTTTAAATTTTCACCATACTTGTACTGTACCTGTTTTTTAATATTATGCGCTTACTCTCCTTCTCCCAACAAGAAACTTTTATTTACATCCACTTTCTATATTTTCTTTTTAACATACTGTAGATTAACAAAATTTGTCAATGCTCTCGATAATTCATTCTCTGCTTCCCTCAGAACGACCACCGTCATCAGGATACGTCAGATACTACTGTATAGCCACCACACATTCTCTTCCTTATTCATATTTAGTCCTCTTTTTAATATTCTTGCTTTGATCTCACAACAGCCATCACACAGCCCTATCGTGCTCTAACGTTACTACTGAACCAGTCACTCAACTCGCCCTTAATTCATGCAAAAGTAGTACTAGTCGAGGGTTGCGCCAATTAGCTGTAGGTAATTGGTAATAATCGGCGTCACCGGTACTTGTGCCGATTAATCGGTATCCGCGTTTTTTCCCGATTAATCGTCGCTGTTTATTAACGTTCTAGAACGGGCCGCGTTTGATATAATTTGGATAAATTTGTGAAACATTAACGTAGTTTTCTGGAAAAATGGCGGGTGTTAGAAAAAAAATATAATATTGGTAATCATTGCATCAAAATAAATATAAATCAGCAGAATTTGTGCAAAGGACAGAAATTGTTTTTGTACAGTGTAATAGAAAGGACACTACACTACAATACAGTTTTATTGAACTTTTCTGAAACCAACTTATTTTCTGTTATATTTGGCTTAGAAATCTCAGAATTTTTGGAACCCCTACTTCATCCCCTCGTTCCAGTGGCTAGCGGTCGGTCATTTTCGTCCGGGTCACCAAAGAGTTTTGCTATATCGGCCAATTAGTTACTAAGCGGCTGATAAAACAGTCATTTAATCAGTAATCTGCAAAATCTGATATCGACACAACCAGAACAATTACCAAATAAAAACTTCTCGCTACATTTAACAACTTGCCACTGACACCATACAGACTAAGCACTTACTTACAAGGCAGATCTACTAACCTAGTCGTATGTTATCTTCAAATCCATAAATAGCAAATACACCTTTTCTTCTTATCTCTACATTTCTCAGTCAGTCATTGCAAACATTTAATCAACGCTTCTTCTGCCTTCCCAAAAGCCACTTTGTTCATCTCCATCCAAAGGATCTATAATCGTTTTTACTCTAATATCAACACTGCCCACAGTTTTTGCATTAATTTCTTCCACCTATATTTTTATACAGTGGTACAACTACAACTTCTGTCTAATCACATGGAGCACAACCATTTCTCTACGACTTTTGACATATATCTCGCAGTCATCCAAGCAACATTCTACCTCCATATTTAGTCAGTTCACTACTTTCCTTTCTGAACTTGCATAATGCTTACCAAGCAAGGCAGAACGTTCATCCCGATAAATCTTGGTCGCTTGCACCCTCTTTTCGTCCTCTTTATAACCACAAAACATCTTTCTTTCAGTAACTTTTACAGACAAAAAAAAAATGCGCAAGAGATTCTTTGTAAAATAAAATATAAAAATGTCATAATATTATTTTTGAATTGCTTGCTGGCCTGTACATTTATTGCATTCATACCTTAGAAATTATCCCGATATTCAGTCACATTCTTTATAAAAATGGCTCGCATATGTTCCCTATTTAATAACGATAGTCCGGAAATTCCTTCAAACTATACCGCCCATTATCTACCTAGCCGAGCATGGACAAACAGGAAATCATATTTTACCAATAAATGAATTTTCTCAAGGAAGGAAGTATACTTAAAAACATTTCAATTTTAAGGGAAAAACTCTACGGAGGATGCAGTTATTGGATTAACTGATGAGCTCTATAAAAATTTGAGCAAAAATCACCTCGGTAGCTATTTTTCTAGACTATAGAACCCTCAACCCTAACCCCAAATCTGGCTAGCGATTAAGTCCAGGGCATGTCTTAAAGCCAGAAATGGTTTGATACAAATATACGAGTTTACCGTAAGTTTTATCAAGGCCCGGGAGAGGAATCACGAGTCCTAGTGCTACTTTTGACTCCGGGTCCCTTTATCCCGGTCACCTCCTTCTCTATCTTCCTGCCCGGGCCTGGTGTTTGACACCTCATTCCTCCCCCACCCCCACCCTCCCATTCTCCCGGACCCTGCTTTTAATCACTGTGTAATGAGTGTGTATTCTGAAAAAGTTGTCTGAATATAAAACCATACAAAACAAGGGTGAATGATTAGACATAGCGGCAGTAATTATACCCAAATCAACGTTTTAGTTCATAATTATTTTTTCGTATAAAATCAAATAAAGAAAATTTTCAAAAGGAAATTATTTTGGCACCTTTATTCATAGGAGGCAAAACATATTTCATTAACATTATGCTTATGAATTTTATATATATATATATATATATATATATTTTATCAATAATTTGTAAGTTTATTATTATATATATATATATATATATATATATATATATAATATATATATATATATATAATATATATATATATGAACTGTCTGTGTATTCTTTACGTTGTTATTATTACATACTGAATTGAGATGGTCAATGAATTGCGTATCATCCTCGTTTTGAGGGGGGATATAAACCTACTATGTCCATTTCATTGGCTCTCACACTTTCCATGTAGTTATCAGTTATACACAATTCTATTTATTTGTCATGGTATTGCAGGATTTTTCCTTGCAAAAAGGAAAACACCGATGCCGCGTCTATTCCCTCTAAATTTGCGGAAAGCTGCGTAACAGTCTACCAGATAGAGATCTTTGCTCGTGACGCTTAGTCACTTTTCAGTAACAATTATTCAGGAAGAATCTATTTTAATTAAATTCAGAGCATCTGCCAAAGATTATTAATTTTTCATCAAACGACTGACGTTAATATTCATGAGTGTAAATTTATTTTCAAGCA
Organism: Bathynomus jamesi; assembly: GCA_023014485.1. Taxonomy (NCBI): domain Eukaryota; kingdom Metazoa; phylum Arthropoda; class Malacostraca; order Isopoda; family Cirolanidae; genus Bathynomus; species Bathynomus jamesi. Next base: position 860,972 of record JAJOZX010000890.1, on the reverse strand, counting down.
CAGTTAGTTACAGTTCATTTGATTCTATTTTTCTATATTGTCATTTACGAGATTCGACTCATCGAAAAGTTTGATTAATACTTCAACATCAAGAGACAGAGTGTCGTGGATGGATGACAGCATTTGTAAATGTAAGATACAGTCAGGGGGGTGAAACAGTTTTAGTAAAAGAGAGAGAGAAAGAGAGAGAGAGAGAAAGAGAGAGAGAGAGAGAGATTTGTTAGAACTGAAACTAAATGTTATTTACAAATTTAAATAAAATTAAATGGTTTCACGCCCCCATGTATTTTTTACACTCGTATTAGCTACCTGTTTGCTGAGGGTAATTGTAAAAAAGAATTACAAAGTGGTTACTTAGAGAGATGCAAGTTAGTAGATGGTCCAACTCGAGTGCCAAATACACTACCGTGCCTCATATACACAAACAATATACTGTGTGTATATATATATATATATTATATATATATATATATTATCACACACGTACATTTACTTGTATAAATAACATGTGAGGAAAACTAGAAAATAAAAACATAAGATAACGGACACTTTAAAAATTAGAAAAATATAAAAGAAATTAAAAATAGGCAGAACATAATAATTAATAGGAAAAAAAAAATTGAACGCCCATGAGCAAAGATCAGCACATCTATGTATAAACACAAACATTTTAGAAAAATATTATTATTATTATTATTGTTATTATTATTATTATTATTATTATTATTAACGAGACTGCACTCCTACGAGATGCCAATCCACGCCGCCTGCGTGTTGCTTTAGTGCTGTTACGACCATTAAAACCACACGCAGGTGTGCTGGTATGTGGTCTTGCAACCAAACATACCCACCCACATACCCGTATACCCACCCACAATTTTGGTCGGTGGCATAATAATATTAATAACGTATGTTATGTTACTCGCGTGCATCCTGCTTAAATGAAAACCCATATCTACTTTTATCTACTTTTATATACGGGCTACATCGTGACCAATGTCGTAACACAGATTCCTGTCTATCAGCGAAGTATAATTTTTTCAACGTCTGCTTTACGTAAAATTTATACTAACTGAATAATCTTTATTAAATAATCCTTATTACTAATTAATAAAATAAATACAGTACTTTTGCAATTTACATTGATATAAATAGTGAAGATGGACTATTTATTTTATTTAATTTGGCCCTTAAACTTTAGGCTTTACTGGGCTCTTAATTAAAAATAAAAGTTATTAATAATAATGCATAAATCATGACTAAGAATTATTAATTAGGGTATTACTATTATACGGGCAAAATACTACTTTTTAGTAGTAATAATTCATATTTTCACACTGAAAATAAATATTTTTACTTAATGCCATTCTGTTCAAGAGAATCCTCAGACAAAAATGTGACTTTTTCTAATATACAGGGTGTCCCATAAGTCCGGCATCATAGGAAAAATAATAAAAAAAGGCAAAACAAAAGCTTTTATTTACAGAACGTGCTCAATATGTATTGTTCCGTAGCCCATTCACAAAATTCCATCCGCCGGTCGGGATCATCTTCGTTTAATTTCTGTAGGATCTGAAGTTTATATGGATGCCATTTGTGAGCCTGAATAATGCGATGGATGCTACTTTCCGACACTCCTGTCTCGGCGGACAATTGCCGAAGAGACGTATTGGGACTTCTGTTAAAATGAGCCAGGATAGCAGTCGCTGTATCATCGTCAGTGGACCTCCTTGAAGGTCCACTGCGTGGTTTATCTTCTATGGATCCTGTTTCCTTGAACTTTGCAACAAGTCTGCTAACACAACTCTGTGTTATTGGCTCGCGGTCTGGATGCAGTCTGTTAAATTCAGCAGCGGCCTCTCTTTGACTCCGATTTCCTATGAGTAGAATTATCTGGATTCGTTCTTCCTTGCTCACAGACATTATGGCCTGTAGAAAGAGAAAAATATGAATTATGGTTTGTAGAAATAGAAAAATGTGAATTTCTCCTATGATGCCGGACTTATGGGACACCCTGTACAAAAAAAAAGTTTCGTTCAAAGAAAAGACAAATTTGGGTAAGAGGATGCTTCACTATTTCCTTCTCTTGCTATACCCTCCTCTTCCTCACCTCCAGCCTTCCTCTTCCTGTTAAACTACTGTTAACATTTTCGTCCTCGCAGCCTCCGCCCTCCGCACTTGTTCATTTTTCTCTTCGCCTTCCACGAGACGAACGCTGATGTTCACGTCATTCACTTTAAGTTCCTCTTCACTGTGTTGGATGATATCTAATAATTTATTAATATTTATTAATATTTCAATTTTTTTTCCAATCCCAACATTTGAACACGAGGAAAGTCGAGAAAGAAAGCAATTGAGCCAAAACGAGGAAAGCTCAAGAGAAAAAAACAGAGGTAGGAAATTGCCATTCCATGTAAATAAACTACATTGCTTTCCTCACTGTCCGAGAAAAGATGAAAATGAGAAGGGTAAAATATGGAAAACAACTATTAAAAAAAAAAAAAAAAAAAGGCTCCAAAATTGAAACACAACAATTCGGAAATTAAAAAAAGAAAAAAAAGCTGCTTGAAAGGGTGTCATCATGAACATTTGTATCTTAGAAGTGAGATCTCCCTAACTGCGGGAACAAAATGTAAAGTGTGTAACGCTTTCAAGCGTTATGAATAAATGAACCTACAAAAGATAAGGTAACATCCATGTTCCATATCCCCTAAGGAAGTGAGGGGTAGGGGCCCCCAGCCTGGGCTACCTGAACCCGAGTCAAGAGTCAATTAAAGGTGGGTGGCCGGCCCGCCGCTTCGTCATGACGAAAGATACAGAAAAGACAAAATACAACCACCCAGCTATAGGTAGCACTGGGATTCGAACTGACCATTCAGCGGAGTCTCAGCACTGTCGGGCGGTGCCCTAACCAATCGAGCCACGAGACGCTCATAAACTTTACAAGAAAAGTAAAGAAAATAAATCATTAGAGTAAATGATCTAATTGGACTCTGCATTTTTGTGTCGAATGTGTGAAAGTAAACAAAAACGATACACACACTGAACTGGATGATGTAGATACAAAAACGGAAGTAAAAAAAAATTAGAAAATAGTCACGATAAACAGTGGAGCATTGAAGAAGAGAGTAACAAACAGCAAAGCAGGTGGAAACACGAAAAACATGAGGGATAAATCCGAGACAAACCATGAAGAACAACAACATGAGGGATAAATCCGAGACAAACCATGAAGAACAACAACATGAGGGATAAATCCGAGACAAACCATGAAGAACAACAACATGAGGGATAAATCCGAGACAAACCATGAAGAACAACAACATGAGGGATAAATCCGAGACAAACCATGAAGAACAACAACATGAGGGATAAATCCGAGACAAACCATGAAGAACAACAACATGAGGGATAAATCCGAGACAAACCATGAAGAACAACAACATGAGGGATAAATCCGAGACAAACCATGAAGAACAACAACATGAGGGATAAATCCGAGACAAACCATGAAGAACAACAACATGAGGGATAAATCCGAGACAAACCATGAAGAACAACAACATGAGGGATAAATCCGAGACAAACCATGAAGAACAACAACATGAGGGATAAATCCGAGACAAACCATGAAGAACAACAACATGAGGGATAAATCCGAGACAAACCATGAAGAACAACAACATGAGGGATAAATCCGAGACAAACCATGAAGAACAACAACAGTTTTACTATATAAAAACGGTCAAAGATGATGGAAAGGGAGAAGATTCCCTCTGAGCAAAGAAGAGTAGATACAAGGTCAAATGAAAGAAATGGAAACGAAAGAACAGGTGTACCATATAAAAACGGTCAAAAATGATGAAGGAAAGTACGAGGGTACTTCAATAAGTATCCGCACTTTTTATTTTAGTGATAATATAGTATATATAATATATACTCGTAATAACGAGCCAAACTGAGATCTATAGGCTTATTTAGGCTAGCAACAGTATAGGCTTATTTACGCTACTCGTAGCTGTCACATATCTTACGAGTAGTGAGCATGGCTGCGCCGCTTTCAATTTGCACTCTGGAAGAACAGAGATCCGTGGCTCGTTTTTTGTGGGCAGAAGGTGTGAAAGTTGCTGAAATTCACACGCGTTTATGTGCTCAGTATGGGAATAATGCGTTACCACGGCGAAGTGTGTACGAGTGGATTCAAATGTTCAAGGAAGGTCGGACATGTGTGACAGATGCTCAGCGCTCAGGACGACCATCAACATCAACCAGTGGTGACAAGCAGGAGAAGCCAGAGCCATGATTTTCGATAACAGAAGATTAACAATAAAAGAAATTGCATCTTCATTAGACATCAGTCAAGGGTCAGCCTATTCGATAGTTCATGACATTCTTGGCTTTCACAAGGTTTGTGCAAGATGGGTGCCCAAACAGTTGACAGAAGACCACAAGCGTAATCGTATGGACGTCTGCTCTCGTCTTTTGGCGCGGTATCATAATGAAGGTGAAAACTTTTTGGAGCGCATTATCACTGGAGATGAAACCTGGATCCATCACTATGAACCAGAAAGCAAACGACAGAGCAGGCAATGGAAGCATCCAACATCTCCCGTTGCAAGGAAGTTCAAAGCGCAGCCGTCAGCAGGTAAAGTTATGCTAACACTGTTTTGGGATACACGAGGCCCTATCCTTGAACATTATCTAGAGCGTGGAAGTACAGTAACAAGTGCATCGTATTCTGACATGCTTCGGAATGAGTTAAAACAAGCAATTCGCACAAAACGGAGAGGGAGATTGTCGGAAGGTGTTATTCTGTTACACGACAATGCGCGCCCTCATACCGCTGCACAGACTAGAAAATGCCTTCAAGAACTTAATTTTGAAGTTCTCGACCATCCAGCCTACAGTCCAGACCTGGCACCTTCGGATTTTTACCTGTTTGGACCACTAAAAGACTTTGAGAGGTCAGCGGTTCCAAGGCGATGATGACCTGAAGGAGGCAGTGCATGACTGGCTACGCACACAGCCAAAAACATTCTTTTGTGATGGCATTAGGAAGCTTGCAGATCGCTGGACTAAGTGTATTGAGAAACAGGGAGACTATGTTGAGAAGTGATGTGTTTATAATCTATCAGATGTGAAAATAAAATTGTGAAATAAAAAGTGCGGAAACTTATTGAATTACACTCGTAGATTCCCTATGAGTAAAGAAAAGTAGCTACAAGGTAAAATGAAAAAAACGGTCAAAAATGATGAAGGAAAGAAGGTTCCTATAAGCAAAGAAGAGTAGCTACAAGGTCAAATGAAAGAAATGGAAGCGAATGAAGATAAAAAGTTAGAAGAAAAAAACACGAATGAAAACAAAAATGAATCAAATCGAAGGTTAATATGCAAATACTAAAGAAAAGGTACGTGCAAATATGGTATTTATTGCATATATTATCACCTCCAAAAGGTGATTGCATAAATAAATAAAAAAATAGGTTACAAATTAAAAATTTTACACAACCTGACAGAGGAAACAAACACAGAAATAGTGGGGGGGTTAACACGTGCAACGCTGAATGTGAAAACTATATTGAGGACTGAAATAGAAGTGCAAAATTATAATATATACTAAGCAGTTAGGCCAGGCAGAAATGCAGACAAGAACTTGCAGTGGAAGGATCATGTAAATTATATATCTAAAAAAATGTAAGTATTGCTATAATGTTTAAACTTACACATATCTAAACAGGTTATTAACTCTCTATCATACTCTTGTTCTTCCTTATTTGATGCACTGCAACCTTGTTTGGAGGAATTCTGCTGACAGTTCCTCAATTACTGGAAGTTTACAGTTATAGTACAACTGTAAACTTCCAGTAATTGAGTACTGTTCCAGAAACGAGATATTGCACATAGTAAGTCCCTACAAAAAACATCCATGTCTAAAATAACAGAAAAAGAAAGTGAAGATTATTGTTCAAGACTAACATCTTTGGAACTGTGTTCTTTGGAAAGAAGTCGTGAAGGTTACATTATAATGTGTGGAGAATACTTGAAAAATCTGTGCCTAACTGCAAATGCGAAATAAAAAACAGAGATTGAAAATATTCTCAGCATTAGAGGACCAAAACTATTTAATATCCTACCAAAGGAGCTTTGGAACCTACAAAACATTGTTAGCTACAGTCAAGACACGACTTAATGAATACCTAATTCAAGTTCCTGACCATCCTTGTGCGGTAGACCTACGTTAAGAAGGCATGATGAGAGTTGAAAGCAACTCTCTCTCTTATCAAATCCTCTTTTCTTGACGTTAATATTTCCAGAAACAATAATAACTTTCAACCTCTGTCTACCGGAAGAAAATTATCACAGTAGTACAGTACCAATTTCTTTCGTTACATTCCTCCGGAGTCAAGACTTCAAGTATGAAGTCTAGAGTTTTGTACACCTTTTGTGTCCGTTCCCACTGGCAGTCCTTTCACGAGGAGCTAAGACGCCTAAAAAAACTTTCAACAATTTTTCCCCCCATTCCCCCCATTCATGTTGGATGAAATTGTCAGGAAATTTCCTGAATGCATTTCAGCCAAGTCATCCTTCAGCCACTACTGCTGAAGTCCCTGTCCACATAAATATTCCTTATTTAGGACCATCACAGAGTAAATTAATCCCCTCTTTTAAAGTCCTTCCGTACTTCGACATAATCTCACTACAATTTTAGGCACATAACTACGAACCCTCTTTCAATAAATAACATCTTACGCCACAGAGAAGGCCTCCCAAAACACCTTAAGTCTTCCCTTGTCTATCAGTATTTGCGCACCGACTGCCATAGGGCTCACCACCACACAGCTAAAGTTAAATGTAAACAAATCTACACAGGTGTATCACGCAGAACCGGCAGACCTATAAATACCAGACCTGAACATTCCTCCATACGCGCCCTCACGCCGAACAACATTCATACCCGATCAGATTCATTGGCGTTAACCCTCAACCACTATCTTAATTTCTTGGTCACACAATTTAAATGAGTGGGGTCCTTCCTGACCCCGCGATAGTGGTTGAGGATTAATATTCTTTTCAATGGACAGTCTGCAACTGACCTCAGAATATTGGAATCGCTCTATACATACCTGTCCTAAAACCACTTCTTAATGACCAAGCTTTCTCCACCAACTCGCCATAATCTAATACATAACCAAACAAACTCTTGTACATTTTTTTTTATCACATTCGTTTAGTCTGATTGAAGTCGTGCTGAGAGGTGTAACAAAATTTCTTACCAGTTTTGATGGATCAAGAGAAAAATATTTTGATCAATTTAAAAGAACGTGGCAAACCTCAGAAACAACCAATATTCTTTCTTTGTGCTTCCAACACCAATTTAACACGATTTTGAGAGGAACGCAGGGGTCGACCGAACAACTCTGTCAATCTCGGTGCTTTGTTGCTTTGCAAAGCCTTTTTCAGAATTCTGACCATCGTTTTACTCAAATTTCAGTCGTGATTTTGCACGGATTTAATTCGGGTGAGTTTCCAGACCATCGTCCGAATTTAACTTATCAAAAATTGCTACACTGATGTCATCTTTCAAAACTACAGAAAATACCCCAAAACCGATAAAGAAGTGTTACATCACTTTTGTAAAAATTAGTTCCTTGTAGATTTCCGAAATATTTAATTTGTTGAGATTTGATTTTAATGTTTGTATTTTATTTATTTTTTTTGTAAAAGATGTAAGTTCACAAATTTATTTATTCATTTTTCTTTTTTAGCTAATTTTATGGACACTGAGGATGGAATCTTTGATTTTCCGAAACACTTCGATATTAAACAAAGCATCACTACAACATCGTTCCTCATTTTCACTTAGATTAAAATTCCCTATGAACAAATATATATATATATATATATATATATACAGGGTGGGCCGTAAGTTTCCATACATAGGAAAAATTAAACGTTTGTTTTTATGTTTCAGATACCCTAAGAATATGCGTTTGACGTAAGATCTTGTTTACTGATGAAGCAAATTTTTACGTCAATGGAGAGGTTAATCGGCAAAACATACGTTATTGGAGTAATGCTAACCCTAACTGGCTGAGTCCGACGAAGATGCAAGGTGCCGGTAAAGTGATGGTGTGGGCCGGGATATGGGGTGACAGAATTATTGGACCAATTTTTGTCAGTGGAAATCTTAATGCCGAAAGGTATCTTAACATGTTGCAAGAAGAGATTTTCCCATCCCTGCTAAACGAGGAAGGTAACTTCCCAGTTTACTTCCAGCAAGATGGAGCTCCACCTCATTATGGTCTTCACGTGCGTCGGTATTTGGATCAGCAGCAGTTTCCGGATGCTTGGATTGGTCGGCGTGGTCCTGTGGAGTGGCCTCACAGATCCCCAGATCTCACCCCCTTGATTTCTATCTTTGGGGGCACTTGAAGGCCATGGTGTATCAGGAAAAGATACGAGACATAAATCATCTAAAGGAACGTATCACCAACGCCATTACAAGCATAACGTCAACTGTGCAAATGCGTGTTCATCAACAGTGGGGAACACGTATTGAAATGTGTTTTCAAAACAATGGCAACCATGTAGAGCATATTATATAAATAAAAATGGTTGTCCATAAAAAATGTTTATTTTTCCTATGTATGGAAACTTACGGCCCACCCTGTACCGTATATATATATATATATATATATATATATATATATATATGAAAGTTAATGTTAATAGATTAAGTCGGAGACAGAAAAAAAAAAGAACTTTGCTGTTTTTACAATCGAAGCACAGCTCTTGACCATACACCCAGTGAGACTACAAACAGCTCGAAACATCATTGCCAAATACATAAAGGGCCAACATACAAACGAATCTCTCTCTCTCTCTCTCTCTCTCTCTCTCTCTCTCTCTCTCTCTCTCTCTCTCTCTCTCTCATATATATATTTATATATATAATATTGAATTCACAATATACGTCAGTTCGAATGTGCAAAGACTTACATTTTGTAAATTTCATGCCACATAATTTACCATATATTTAGAATGGTTTGAAACAAAATACGGTGCTACTATAATACCCGGTCTACCTTTTAATTATAGCTTCTTATCTTGTTTGCTAATTGCTTGTTTACATCCCAATGTCACTCGCCTTGACGACTGGCTAGGTTTAGTCATGATATTTTCGTTAGTTTTAACAGAAATATCATGACTAAACCTAACCAATAGTAGATAGACCGCATAATATAGTAGCACCGAAAATACAATGAAAATATCTCTTAACACGAAAGACTTCCGTGATGTTATACACACGAATTCGTTCTAACGTATAACGACAATAAGCATTTGTCGTCTTGATGAATTCACTCTCACTATTCTTCCCCGTCTGTCTCTAAAAGCGAAACTCATTTGAATAAATTGAACATTGAAGCGTCCTTGCGCCATTTAAAATGCTTGCAAATGACGTCATGAATGCTCGTATGCTGACGTCATTGCCTTCATGAATTAGACACGTAGAAGATATTTTAAACTTAACATTTGCTTTCGGAAATCAAAATAACTTAAAATAATTTCCGTGCAATCGTGAGTTACTCTCGAATGCATATGCAATTTGCATCCTTAATAAGGGCCTAATGCGCAATATATTACATACATTAGCAAAACTTAACTGAATAATCCCTTTTCATATAAATAAGAGGTATATTATCCTTACAAGACAGTGACGCCATTTTGAAAATGTATAAATTAATGTAAATAATGTATAAAAATGAATATATAAATATATTTAATGCATAAATTAACATTATATTATATAACATAAATTAAAGTTAATGTTTAATGATATTTTAAAGGTTTTTAGCGAGGATAAGAGCATATTGGCTTTAAGTACTATTGCACGAACTCAATTTTTAATGACGTCATCCCGCAACCACCTTTTAATAGTAAAAAAAAACTGAACTAATTTTTAATAATGTCGTGTAATTAAAGTAAAAACTTCGTAAATTCCATGGAAATTAGTTGAAATCATTAAATCTAGAAGGCCAGTGAGGGACCGCACACATAGAGACTAATGTCGGGTCTACGTAACCCCATAAGGAGGGCAGGAGGAAATCGGAAAGCAATTCCCTCCTCCACCAAAACCCGCAAATGAGGCTGGATGTTGCAGAGGGGTCTACCGTGGGTCGATCCTAAACCGTCGTTCGAGTCCTCCTAAAGTAGGGTTGATTTAGACGCTGTATTGCTAATAAACAATAATAAAAATTAACTTTTGCATAATAAAAGACATCATTTCCAGACAAAACAAATATACTTGTATTGTAATAGGCCACGCTGCCTTTCTACAGGGTGTTCACAATGTCTTTCGGAGAAGCTGCACGATTGAATCGGTCCTGGAAATCTGCACGAATATTTTTAATGGTTTTGCAATTAGTATTTTACTCGGGTGACAAGACATTGTGGACACCCTGTACAGTTTAAAGAGAGACTCTAGTCTCAAAATCAAAACTTTATTAATGAACAACCATTTACCAACACGCCAAATATTGAAATCAAATATAAAATAATAATAAAAATTCTGCGTAAGATCGTATTGGCAAAAATTTCAAAATTTCATACGAGAATAAAGTTAATAAATTATTCAGTAAATTTATATTTACTAAATACCTTCAAATCATGGGTGTGTCACGTTGAAAAAATACAATATTTGCATTTTCCCCGTATATAAGGTGCGTGCATATTTTAGTTTAGAAAAGTCTAGTTAAAACGGGTTTTTTGGGGGGTTTTCGTTATAAATGTCATGACTGGCCACACCGTTTTTAGCAAACTGCTTTGAAGCATTTCAGTTTTCAACATTAATTAAGAATTATTGAAATCACGTACTGAAATCTTTCTTAACTCAAAAACTACCGCACCTCCAACAGTAAATGATTCAGGAATTTCCTTTATACAGTAAACTGTGTGTGTGTGTGTGTGTGTGTGTGTGTACATTAATCATTATTACAGCTTTCTTTAGACCATATCTAAGTAATTAAAACGTCAGTGAAGGTTTTAACCTCTTTACTTAATGAAAACTTATGGAGCGCCTTAAGTAGAACCAACATATTAAAACCAAGCAAAGGCACACACACACACACACACACACACACGTGTGTGTATATATATCCTAGGCAACGATCTAATGTACTTAAACAGAGCAACCAAGCTGCTTGCATCAAAAAAATTTGCAAAGTTAAGTTAAAAGTGATGTAATTTTTAAAACTTAAACTTCGCTAATGTTCTTGTGACATTTTTAGTCAAACGAATTCTTTTGTGATGGTAAGCGAAGTTTAAGGAGGTTGTGCGTATTTTTAAGCCAAAATATACTAATAGAGCATAAATTTTTCTACTTTGTTTTGCGATCCAAGAACGCCTCCTGTTTGAGTCATTTAAAGATAATAAAATTTTAAAATATTTCTAAACGGAAGACTTTATATACTTCAAGAGGTGTTTTTAATTATTAAAGGAAATGTTTCTCATACCTTACTTTTATAGGTTTCATATAGCATCCAAATATTATAAAAACAGGCTCGTTTTGGATATTCCTTTTTATATATAACTTATAAACATGAAGCCGGGTTAAAAATATAACGTGTTTTTGTGTGTGTGTGTGTGTGTGTCCCCTTATATATATATGTATTAAAGTGATTCATCATCCTTATGTAACTAGTTTGAAATATTTTTTTTATATGTATGTTTATACCCAAGCGAAGGGACTAACAAATGCTTTTTAAAACAAGCACATAAAAATTGCTTGTCAGGTACCTAATCAGAGTTAAAGGATCATGTAAATAAAGTCTCTCTCTCTCTCTCTCTCTCTCTCTCTCTCTCTCTCTCTCTCTCTCATGTAATATATATTATAATTCGTAATATTTGTTAGTTTTATTCTAGATCACTGGTTGATTTTTATTCGAGATAGCGTGTAAGTGTCTGGAGTGAAATGGTCCCCATGGCGAGGAGTCAATTTCCATTTTATTTGTATTTCAATGTCAAACTCATTTTATTTTATGTGATTTATCTTGACACCTTTTTCCTGAAAGGTTGTCTCTAAAGTACGTTATTGTAAATGTTTGTATAACGTATACAATAACGTACTTATATATATATGTGTGTCTTCTGACAACTGTTCAGGATCGACCTGTTTAGCCGCTTCTTCAGCATCTTGTCTCATTTGGGGGATCAGATAGAGAAGAAAGTTGCTTACTACTCTCATCCCGCTTTCATAAGCAGCTACGCGTGGCTGGTCAGGAACTTCTTTTAGGAATGTATCGAGATGATACTTGAAAATACATAGGTTGGTGTGCTGGAGGTTCCTCAGTTCTTTTGGCAACACTTTAAAGAATTTTGAACTTAATATTCTGAGAATATTTTCCGTCTTCGTTTTCATGGCTTCCTGTCCCACCGCAGCTGGGATGGTACAGAATTTACCTCTTCTCTCATTCCAGTGTATTTTTATTTTATTTCTAAAGTTTGGGACATATTCCTTGAGTATTTTCCATATGTGAATCGCGCCACATCTTCCCAAACAAAGTTTCAAGGATTGTAATGTTCATCTTTCGTTTCTCGTCTCAGATGAAAAAATATTTTGTATTGCTTCTATTTGCAATGTCTCATTTTTTTTGTATAGGCTTTCGAGTATTATTCAGTAATTGGTAAGACTAAATTCTTCCATACTTTTAGTATGATATTTGCTTTTCTGCTGTGGGTGTTCCTCCAGATAATTCCCATTATTTTTCTAGTTATAATTTTAATGTTGTGATGCTCTCCGAATTTTGCATCTTATGACATTATTACTCCAAGACCCTTGACTCGCGGTTTTAGTGTTACAGTAGCTGCTTATCGCGTAGTGTTCTGTAACTTTTATTCTCCAATTCTTTAAATGATGATATCATATCTTATTATTTTGAGATTTTCTTCCTTGAATTTCATAGTGTTGTCTTCCGCCCATTTGAATGATGTTTCGATGTCATTTTGTAATTTTTCTTCCACCTTCATTTGATATTTCCTTGGATATCTTTGTGTCGTCTGTGAAATACGATCCGGCACTGTCTCTAATATCTATAGCTATGTCTGTAATCATCATTACTATAAATAGCAAAGGAGCTAAAACTGTACCTTGTGGGACGGAGCTGACGACTTATGAGACTTCTGATTTAACCCTATTTATTATCATTCTTTGTGCTCTCTGAGTCAAAAAATTAAATAGCCATCGTTCTAGCTTTCCGGTAATTCCTGTTTTCGTAAGTTGTGTGTGTGTATATATATATATATATATATATATATATATATATATATATATATATATATATGCACACTCGTGTGTATATTTATTTATTTATTTATTTATTTATTTATTTATATTACACCTCTATTTTGATTTCAACATGGCTGTTCCAGTTTTCTCTTAATTAGTTAGGAGGTCTCAGGACAACTGATGCACCCACTGCACTAACTTTTGAATTATTATTAACAGCACTATCGGAAGCCGAACTCCCGACTTCAGTGTCTTCGCTTCGCTCATATAAGAAACGGTTACCCACTAAGTTACTGTTACTGGCAGCAATTTCTCGTGGAGTGATAATCATGACAACGGCCTTGAAGCCATGTTGGTTCGGATTGAATAATTTATTTCCCTGTAAACAGTAAGCAATTTTATCTTTAATTACCCGTTCAAAGCACTTTCTGAGGTGGGAAGTGAATGATACTGTGTGATAACTCTTAGTAATTGCTTTGTTACTTCCTTTGTTTGTTTGAGGAAGCAATGTTCTTATTCTTTAATGGGAGTGGGACTTGCCCTGTGAAGTGTGATTTTCTCGACAGTAAGTATAGTGGCCTGGTAGTAAATTTTATCATATTTGTAATAACGCATTAATTATGTCTGTTTCTGAGAATTCTGAATCATTTATTAGGTTTATGTCCAGATACTTTATTGACTGACTTGTATGTATCGGAGAATTCACTTAAATTTTCTATAGTATTTTCTTTTCGGGCTTAGAGGTGCTGAACACAGTTGAATCGTTCCTTAAGCAGTTCGTTTATTTATTCTGGGTCATTGGTGTATTCGTTAACTCTATCTTTAAACGGTCCAATACTTTCTTTACATTTCATTTTCCTCTACTTAAGGGTATAAAAATATTTTTTGTGTTTTCTGTTACTCCGACATTCTCGTTTGTTTTGCGGATAAGGATTATAGGTTCAGTTTTATTTTGCATAGTTTTTTCGTAGCTTGAGTCTTCTTGCTTCCGTTTAGTAGCCTCTGTGGATAATTTTTACTGTTTGTTTCCGAGTTCTAAATAACGTTCTGATTTTTCTTTTGAACTTCCTACTTTTTTTTTGTTTCTGTGAAACATGTTTCAACAATATTGGCTTTGTTTCGTTTTCTACAATAAGTAGTATTTCCTCTGGAATTTTTTCGCAAAGTAGCAATTCCCAATTACCTTCAATTAATTTTGCATTTATACTACCCCCAATAGAATATGTTTTAAGTTCTTTCGTTTCTATCTCTAACTGCGTTTCAATTCTATGAGCAGGAAACTTTGCATAACATTTTTATTAGATTTAATGAAATTGTTATGCGACAAATATACGTTCTCCTTTCCAGTCGTTTCAGAAATTTGCCAGGTTAAGTACGTACATGATTTTCCATAATACTTGATAGAATTAGTGCTTAAAATCTTTCTTCTGTAATATTACTATCGAATTTCTCATATATATATATATATATATATATATATATATATATATATATATATATATAAAATTTCAATAAAAGAGAAATAAGGTGTCAGATATAAGGTGTCAGATTGGAAGATCATTATTATTAAATAAATACCTGTTTATCTTCGCCCCCTCTTCATAAACCTTCTTAAAACTCACTTACCACGAAGAAATATTTATAAAATGATAATTATTAGTTAATTTCGCATCGCTTCATATATTTTATGCTTTTCGAGAGGCTCTTAATTGCCCTTCCTCGCTCTCTTTTGCGAGCATGTGCTACCAATAAAATCCTTTCGTTATAATAACATAACAACAACAACGAGAGAGTTCTCACCCCCTTCCTCCTATGACGTATGACGCTGGTTGACAGGTAATAAAAAGTGGTTCTCTCTCTCTCTCTCCTCTCTCTCTCTCTCTAACAATAGAGAGAGATAGAACTCAAATGAAAGAGAAGATTTAAGATCGTGATTTCTAAGCAGTAAAATTGTGAATCAAAGCAGGTTCAAGGAATTTTTCTAAAATTGGCTCTGATAGGAAATTTCACATATATATATATATATATATATATATATACTGTGTGTATATAATGTAAAGACTTGCATTACCTATATATTTGTTCATTTACTCGCCTTTGTTCATTTAAATATATGAATATTTATTTGCATGTAAAGTGACTCTTTTTTTTTTGTCCTAAGAAGAATCTCCGCCTCAACGTTTCTTTTAATTTATTATATCCGAAGCATAATTTCATTATCGGAATTTTTTTTTTTTTCAAAGTTAATATAAACAGAATTATGTAAAGTTTTAATTATAAATATAATTAAGTTTAAATGTACATAGATCCTTCAAAGTTAAACTTGAATAGCACCATTTATGCCCGTGTATATATTTAATGAATTGTGTATAATACTGGCACCGCTTTTCAATTTATTCTTTTGTGCTTATTTGCTTTTGTGTGCCTACGATGGAAAGCGAGCTGCATTACATAATGCACTTGTCTCTTAAACTGTCCTGTATAAGTATGTTTACCTCGGGCATTTGTATTCATAAGAAATTCTTTTAGTTTTACAGTATCAACGTGTATGCTTTATCTCTCTCTCTCTCCTCTCTCTCTCTCTCTCTCTCTCTCTCTCTCATAAAAGCCTTGTAATAATTTTTAAAAACAACCACCCAATATATATATATATATAATCATCGCTGTATTCATAGTTTAATAGAAGT
>JAJOZX010000890.1:815000-840000 GCA_023014485.1 Bathynomus jamesi | reverse complement strand
AACGATCCCAAGTCCGGTCGAAGAGTTTGTAATTTCAAACGTCTTCGGTAGGTGTGAGCCGGATTCCACCTTTAACCTGTAAGTCTGAAGTGGGGCGAAAGCTTGACCTTTGTCAGAATAAACAATTTGGGCAGAAGCAATCTCAGGAATAAAAAATATTGTACGTTGAAACTTTGCTTAAAAATGGATATTTTAATCGTACTGAAGTGTAGTCGATGTACAAAGACCTTCGTCAAAGGTTATTGCGCTTTAATACACAGACAACAATGTTTTGCTGGTTCCAACATAAATCTAAGAGTTGCAACAAAATTTTGACTTCACGCAACGTACAGGTTCTTCTCTTTATGCCATTTCGAGTTACGGATCCATTTAACAATTTTCGTGTTTATAGTTTTGCTCTTTGTAGAATTTAGATAATTTTTTTTTTATGAAAATGTTTAAATTTGCTGTTGAAAACTTTATTATTAGAAGAAAATACAAAAAGGCACCTTTCTGGAACTAAAACAACTAATATTAATTCTCTAGGGACGGGTGCTATAGACGTATATGTGGGTGCATGGGTTGTTGTTCGAAAATATGATTGTCCACAAACGTTAATGCGTGGACAAATCTTTTTGACTCCGACTTGCACTTCACGGACGGCTCTTCTGAAACCTATACCTTTTTTCAGAAGAAATTACACCAAACGCACCTCACACCAAAAGCTAGAGGATGTCATCGCGAATAATTTGATGTAAGCATCGAACAAATTCGTTCACTTCAAAATAATTTAGAGCAAAGTTTGTGGCCAAAATGTTTTTCAGTTGAGTAAGCCGTTTGTCCGCGTGACGTTGGGCGGAGCTTATTCGTCGAGAGTTCTAAGTTCCGCCCAACGGACCTATTTCATAATTTGTTTGTGGTCCATCCATCCATCGTGTTCTGCCTAAGGCAGGTCCAACTCGTGTGTCCCGCCAAAGTGTTCTATCCTGAACTATCCTTTTCATCTCATGGTAGCTCCTGCTTGCCTTCAAATCATCCAGCATTGCTTTCCTTTTCCTTCCCCTCTGCCTTCAACCTTCATATCTACCCTCTATTACCTCCTTCAACAATCCTTCTCCTCTCAACACATGTCCGATCCATTTCTTCCGTCTTTCTCTTATCACCTTAATGAGTCTTCTTTCCTTCCTCACCTATCGCAGTACTTCTTCATTACTTTGATGTTCCCTCCAGCTTATCTTTAGCATTCTTCTCCAAATCCACATTTCAAAACTTTCCAAGAGTTTCTTTTCAGTTGTTTTTAGTGTCCATGTTTCTGCTCCATACAGTACCACACTCCACATCAAGCTTTTTACTAACCTTTTCTTCAGTTTCAAATTGAGTTTACCTGTAAGTAGTCTTTTCCGTCTCTCAAAAGCTACCTTACCCATACTAATTCTAGATCTTGCTTCCTTATTGCAATCTCCATTGTTGGTTAATAAACTTCCCAGATATTTAAACATTTAAACTGCGCAGCTTCTTCTAAGGTCCGATTTCCTATCGTTAGGTTCATCTGTGTTCATTTTCTTCTTGCAATTTTCATTACCTTTGTCTTGGTCTCATTAATTCTCATTCCGAATTCTTCCACCGTTGTTGTCAAGCTATTGACCATTCTTTGCAGTCCTTCCTCAGTACTACAAACAAATGCCTTGTCATCTGCAAACCTTACAAATTTGACCAATTTACCTCCCACTCTGATTCCCTCTTCCAGATCTGAGAGTGCTTCTATTATCATTGCTTACGCATAGATGTTAAATAACACGGGGGACAGGGAGCATCCTTGCCTGACCCCTCTCCCAACCAATCCAGGCTCCGATTCTCCTCCTGCAACTCTAACATTCACAGTCTGCCCAAGGTATAGATTTTTTATCAACCTACGGTCCCTCCAGTCAACATTAATATTCTTCAATATTTCCATTAGTTTCCTCCAGCGGACTCTGCCAAAAGCTTTTTCAAAGTCAATAAAACAAACATACATTTCCTGATCACGTTCCAGCACTCTCTCTCCCATCATTCTCCTAATACCAATAGCTTCTCTTGTTCCGCATTTTGACATAAATCCAAACTGATCCTCTCCAATGTACTGCTCAGCTCTGTTCGTTAGTCTTCTGGTTAGTATCCTTAGCATTATTTTTGATGCATGGCTGACCAAGCTTATGATTCGGAATTCGGAACACTTGGTGGCTCTCGGTTTCTTGGGGATAGTAATCATAGACACTCTCATGAAGTCAGCAGGCCAGTCTCCACTTTCATACATGTTTCTGCACAATACATTCACCTCTATGGCATCACCTTCAAGATTCTTCAGAAGTTCTGCTAGTACATCATCTGGTCCTGGGGCCTTGCCATTTTTTAGGCCTTTCACAGCCATCTCTACTTCTCTTTCCAATATGTCCGGTCCCCAGTGCTGTGCTCGTTACTTTATAAATGTAATGCCGTTACCGCTACTACAGTCTAAATGTAACGCCGTTATCGTTAGTTACCATTTTTAAAAAGTAACGAGTAACGGCACCGTTACTCGTTACCGTTACTTTTAATGAAATGTAAATATATTATATATATATATGCATAGGTACATGATAATTTATATATACATAAAATATTATATTATATAAACATTTGCTTGTGCGAGTGTGTGTTGGTTTGTATCCACTGGTTAATGCATAGGCTATGAAGTCTGTGCATGCCTTCATTACGTTGTTATGACTTATAAGGCATAATATTTTCAAAAAAGTGAAACAAAATTGCTGCAAGATTTATTACTAGGAATTGCAACATAACAGAGGCTGTAGCATACTATTGATATTAATTTACTAATGCTAGAATATACCAGGAAAGTTTAGTTTTGTAAAACAATAATACGAAATACTAAAGAAATGAATCAAATGAGTTATTGTGCATGGCAATGATAATTGACATTTATTAACTAAATATACAAACTTAAGAACTACTATTCAAAAGATCTTTATTGGCCTTTAAGAAAACAAACTTCTCCAAAGTTGCATCTAAGAGCGAGCCTCGTTTCCGACGCAGTATATCCTTCCTTACTGAAAAAACTCGCTCAACAGCGGCACTAGATGGTATAGGAGTGTTAAGTTTAATAAACATATTTTTAAAGTTAGTGGATGGGAAGGATGCAGAGCTAACGTACCGTGAAGCCAGATGAGAGGAATGACGAAACCTCTGTTGAACTTAGGTCCCTCCCTGCTCCAGGGTTCTTCGCCTTTTTACTTTGACAGTGCTGTCAGTGTAGGGGGAGAGGGTGGATGGGGGTAGGCTGCCAGCATGCCAACGGCTAACATGCGCACCTCGCTCATAGAGAAGGGACAAATTTTTAACGGTTAATGAATGATGAGTGAGGATCGAAAGAAACTAATTGCGAGCTACGATAAAAAAGTAACGAGTAACGACTAACGAATGTATTTCCCTAAAAAAGTAACGTCGTTACTGAAAGAGTTACTTGATTTGTAATGCCGTTACCACTACCGTTACTAAAAAAGTACCGCGTTACGTAACGGCCGTTACTTGTAACACGTAACTATCCTTTGTTCTCCCTTCAGTTTTTCAGTATCCCATTTCTTCCCTACTTTATTCTTTTTCAGAGTCTTCAGCCTCACCATAGTATTTTCCATTACCACCAAGTTATGATCGGAGTCAGCATCTGCTCCAGGATAAGCTTTCGAGTTCTTCACTGCATTCCTATATCTCTGTCTTACCAAAATAGTCAATTTGGAATCTTTCAGTGTCTCCTGGTTTTTCCCATGTGTATCTTCTTCTTTTGTGATTTTGGAACCAGGTATTAGTCACCATGAGTTCTTGCCTTCTGCAAAATTCCACTAGCTTTTCTCCTCTTTCATTTCTTCTACCTAATCCGAATGGTCCAACCTCCCTTCCGTCTTTCCCCTCTCCAAGACTCCAATCACAGTATTCCAGTCCCCCATGATTATTACGTTAGCATTTCTTGCATGGGCTTCAATTATTTCCTCTATTCTATCATACATTTCTTCTACCTCTTCTTTCGGATGGGCGCTTGTTGGCATATACACCTGCATGACAAATGTATCCACTTTTTCGCCTTTCATTCTCATTCACATGATTCTATCTGACACACAGTCTAACTCCTCTACGGTGTTTCTTATCTTTCCTCAAAGTAAAATAGCAACTCCTCTCTCAGCCCTGTCGCCACCAGAATAAATCACACTCACGTCTCCACTAATAAAATCTCCTCCTCCTCGCCATCTGACTTCCGACAACCCCATGACATCTATGATCAGCCTATTCATCTCTTGTTTGATGTTCTCTAACTTTTCTGGTCTGTTCATTGTTCTTACATTCCACGCCCCAATCTTTACTCCTGCAGGGAATTCGTAAAATATAATAAATAATTTTGTGCATCTAGTCAGCCTACGCTTATACAAAATGTCGTACTCTTTTGTGAAATCAAGGAAAAACAAGTCAATCCATAAATTTACCACAGCCATAAAGATTTTGAGCTTCATATCCAAAGCCAGTGAAACCAAATTTGTGAAGCTGCACTCAAATTGCAAGTGGTTCGTGAGCTTAAAGTAAATGTTAAGTTCTCACTGGCTTAAAAACTTTTGTTCAGAAGGTAGGATGAGCGTTAATTTTGTGCAAAATTTGTTTAAAACAAAAAGGCGTTGCCTACAAAAACCATGAATTAGCCTGAAAAATGCATCCTGCAAAAAGGCAAGTCCTTTTTTTTGTGTGTATAACAATAAACCTTAAAAAGAACAGGACAAGAATCCTTAACTATTTAAAAAAAACCTGGGTAGGGGTAATGGTGGAGGGGGATTATGCAACAAAGGAGTGTGTGGGTTAGTCCCCCCAAGTTGCATGAAGGGGGAGAGGGGGTTTTGGGGGGAGGGAGAAAGACCTCCCCTCAAAGGGGTAATTTAAAAGGGGGTAGGGGTAATGGGGAGGGGGTTAGTCCCCCAAGTTGCATGAAGGGGGAGAGGGAGAATGACCTCCTCCCAAAGGGGTTATTTTTTTCTTCATCTCGGTACTAAAAAATAAAAATCTGAGTTTGATATTCTTTTTTTGCATCCTGTTTTTTCGCAAAGAGAGCAGAGTCCAGGTGGTAAAATCGGGGGCGAAGCCCAGGCACTGAAGGTGCCCTCGCCGTAGGCGAGTTTGCGAAGCACAAGCACTGCCCGTAGGGCAGTGAGTCGAAGCCTCTGCTTGTAACATCTAAAAAACATTGGCTTTAAAATTCAAAGTTAAAAAACAAAAAATATTTAGCGACAGCTTTTAAAATGTTCATTGAGACTAGAATTTTCATCAAAATGGGGGAAATTCATCGAACAAAAAAAGTTTTCGTTATATATATATATATATATATATATATATATATATATATATAATATATATATACAGGGCGTCCCAAAAAAATGTATACACACTTTAACAGCTGATAGCTCAATTGATGTTTCTTTCTTTTCAAGTTAAACCCATTAGAATTAATAATGGCAGTCAGACTAAGCTTTGAACAAAGGAAATTCATTCTAAAATGCTACTGGAAGTGTGAAAACGCAGTTGAAGTGCAAAGACAGTTTAGGAGGGAGTTTCAAACAGATCCACCAACGCGACTTACCATCACTCGAATTAGAGATAAGTTTGAAGCCGATGGAACTGTTCAGAATGTCCACAAGAAGCGTTCCGGAAGACAACGGACATCGACAAGCCCCACAAAGCAAGAAAGAGTACTGGAAACGTATCACCAAAGTCCAAGAAAATCTGTGCGGCAAGCGAGTCGTGAGGTAGGAATTTCAGAATCGTCTGTCCAACGCATTTTGAAGCGCTGTCAATGGAAAAGTTACATTCCAAGATTAGTCCATGCTATTAATGAAGATGATCCGGACCGAAGAGTGGAGTATTGCGAGTGGTACTTGGCACGATGTGGATGTGGATTGGACGAAGGGGTTTCGTAGAATACCCTCCGCGTTCACCAGACCTCACACCACTAGACTTTTTTTATGGGGATACTTAAAAGACAAAGTCTACGCTATAAAACCTGCAACAGTCGCTGAATTGAGAGCCGCCATTGAACGAGAATGCACACAAATACCAAACGAAATGTTTCGTGATGTTTGCGATTCCATTGCTTCGCGTTATCAGCAGTGCCTGGACCAGAACGGACGTCAGTTTGAAAACAGGCGTTGACAAAACAATTAAATAATGTCTGTAGATTCTATTACATTTTGAAAATGAAATGTATTTTAATAAACACTGCCTTTATAAGTATTTAAAGTGTGTATACATTTTTTGGGACGCCCTGTGTGTATATATATATATATATATATATATATATATATATATATATTTGTGTGTGTGTGTGTGTGTGTGTGTGTGTGTGTAGAATAATAATGTCATTTTTGGGGATATCACTCTTTTGTAGTGATAAATCCGTTATGCGCCTCAGTGGTGTAGTGATTAGTGTCGCTGATTACGAATCCATCAGCCCCGGGATCGAGACCCGGTGATGGTAACCGGCGCGCAGCAAAACCCAGCTGTTCATCCTTCCACACAATAAAGAAAGTGGTTGGTAGATAAAGGGGTACCCTGAGTGGCCTAGTGGTTAAGAGGCTGGGCTGCTAGTGGGGAACAAACCAAAGGTCATATATATATTATACACACAACCGTGCATAGAACAAGGAACTCTTCTGGGGGAATTAAATCGGTTATAGTCCGAATAAGTACCGGTAAATAACAAATACTATAGTTTTTCTTTTTCATGATGGAAGTCCAACGTGGGCAACGGGTCAATCGCAAAGAGACCCCCAAAATATAATTTCCCTCACCAGCTATCCGCTAAGCAGATAGGACCCAGTTTTGGGGCGGGGTCTAAGCTTTAAAGCTGCCTAGCCCGCTATATTCAGAACCTCAATATACGCAAGAAACTCGTTGCATTCACGTCGGATTGAATACATCAAAGAAAAAGGGGGGGTAACTATTGTATTTTTAGCCAAAAACCAAAACTTAAACCTCAACCAAAAAATTTTAGCGTCCACTTTTCAAGGTACTTAACACGTCCGTTTAATGCGTTACAACTCAGAATGGTCCCACTGAGAAACTTTTATGTTACACACAGACCATACATGGAACAAGGAACACTTCTGGGAAAATTTTTTATTTATTTTATTATTATTAATAAAGGTTATATATATATATATATATTATATATATATATATATATATATATATTTTAACTAAAAATACAATAGTGATTATATTATCAAAAAAGCTAATAATAAAAGATTTTCTTTAAAAATATATAAAGCAAGAAATTTGCTTGTTTTGAAAAGATTCAAATTTGCTTCATTAGTGCTAATATTCCAGATAACGGATACTTCAGAAGGACGTATCCTTTAACGAAAAATTCTTAAGATAACATAATGTGATTCTTTAAATGAAAGAAAGTAATGTGGGAAAATGAGAGCCAGAGAGAGAGAGAGAGAGAGAGAGAGAGAGAGAGAAGAGAGAAATTAACTTTAATTTTTTCTTTATCTTTTAAATTTAAAATTTTGCCCATTTTCAATGTAAATAAAAAACACAAAATATGACAAAAAGCTGTACCGAAGCACGATATTATTATAAAAGACTTTTAAATTTTTAAAATCTTTTAAACAATAAAAATCTAACATAAATGTAATATTTAATATTCAATTTTTATCATTTCAAAAAACCAAAAAAAAATTAAAAGTTTCTTATATTTATGCTTGTTTCATTCAATTTAGAGACGAATTGATAAACAAAGAAAATATTCTCTTTTCCGACATTGCAATAAATTTTGTCTTAAACCGAGAAGGAAACCATAAAATTTGCATTCACTCCCATTTTCCTATTTTGGAAGGTCGAGTTAAAATTCATTGCTTTTTATTTCTGCTTTTTAACACGAATTAACCTCGTGTAAAGAAGACAAAAAAATACGTAACTTGTTAAAAACAAGCAAGGAGATTAATGTTCAATGTTGGCATAGTCGATGCAACATTATTAAAAAGGGATAATATATATATACAGGGTGGGTAAAAAAAAAGTGACCCCTTAGAGGTAAACTGTCATATTAAAACAAGTAAGAGGACTAGAGCTCCCAAACTTCATAGCATGTTGTTCGTCTTAATTGAGAAGTTGCTCGATGTGTCCCCCTTCCTGCTCAACGCGGGCCTCCAAAAGCGGACGCCACAGATCAGTACACCTGTTTACATATCGTTGAGACACCTTCTCCCAGCCGAGCAGAATTCTTTCGCATAGTTCATCTATGTCTCTTATATTGGTACCAGGGATGTAAACTTTGGAGTTAGGGCTTCCCAAACACCATAATCCATTGGTGAAAGATCGGGGCTCTAGCCGGCCACATATTGAGTTCGATAAAATCCGGTGTTTCGTTCTCAAGGAATGTGACAGTTTGACGTGCTCTGTGAGCAGGGGCTCCATCTTGTTAGAAAGTATATTCAAATGTTTTACCACTCTATCTGATATTCGACGAATTAGTGGCGAAAGATGTACTTTCCAACAAGATGGAGCCCCCTGCTCACAGAGCACGCCAAACTGTCACATTCCTTGAGAACGAAACACCGGATTTTATCGAACCCAATATGTGGCCGGCTAGTAGCCCCGATCTTTCAACCACTAGATCATGGTGTTTGGGAAGCCCTGAAGTCCAAAGTTTACATCCCTGGTACCAATATAAGAGAGACAGATGAACTACGCGAAAGAATTCTGTTCGGCTGGGAGAAGGTGTCTCAACGATATGTAAACCAGTGTATTGATCAGTGGCGTCCACGTTTGGAGGCCCGCGTTGAGCAGGAAGGGGGAACACATCGAGCAACTTCTCAATTAAGACGAATAACATGCTAAGGTAAGCATCTATGAAGTTTTGGAGCTCTCGTCCCCTTACTTCTTTTAATATTACAGTTTACCTCTAAGGAGTCACTTTTTTTTTACCCACCCTGTGTGTGTGTATATATATATATATATATATATATATATGTGTGTGTGTGTGTGTGTGTGTGTATGTGTGTGTGTGTGTGTGTATATGTGTGTGTATGTGTATGTGTGTATATGTGTGTGTGTGTGTGTATATACTGTGTGTATATATATATAATATATATATATATAAATAATATACACTTTTGTTGTTTTCGAAAAAACAATTCCGGTTCATCAGAACCAAGATGCATCTCGCATATTTGTTTTTAACCCTGCCCCTTTAGGTAACATGCATATCTATCTATTTATTTATCTACCTATTTATCAATCTGTATATTTTTATGGATGTTGATTTCATTCTAAACTTGCATAACAATTTTCTCATTTTTATTTTTTTAAAATACATTTGTTTTGCAGTTAAATGCGTGATCTATTCATTATTACTTGTCTTCATTGTTTAAAAGGAGATGGAATTGTGTGTGTGTATATATATATTTATGACCTCGTAAAACAGCGCATGTGTGTGTTCTCAAAGAATTTTGCAGTCTCTTCACGTTACTCTCACGTGCTGAACATACTGCGCTTGTTAAACCTGGTGCATCTCCACATTCATCTGTTGATCGTTTACAGCTACACCTTAGTTTCCATTTTCTGTAGACATACAGAGGGTTGACAAAGATAAATAGACACGTTTTTTTTTCTGAATTTTTTTTATTTGATTATAAAAATCAATAATTAATAAAAAAAATAGGACGTTTTCCAGTTTATGTACCGTTTTCTACAGTACATTACATACAGCATAGTAAACATCCTGTGCCCAAGTTACGTTAGGTTAGGTTAGGTTAGGTTAGGTTATCAAGAACTCATTTTTGATCACTCATTTTTTATCTGAAAAGAAGCAAAAATAAATTATATGAAAAACGGTACGCAAACTGGAAAAGGTCCAAAAATTATTGTACCAATAAATGCGAAGGGGAAACCAACACTATTTTAAATATATTAATTCAATTAATTATTTTTGTACTTTTTGTAATCAAATAAAAATATTTTGGAAAAGTATCTATTTATATTTGTCTACCCTCTGTACTCGTTCTTTATTTGCTTCTACGATTCCGCCATATTTATTGAAACTGAACCTCGCATTATTTGGTTAGCGCCATCTATCGACTAAATGACTAAAATTAGCCTCCCACCATTTACGATTGGCGTTGTTTAGTTTTCAAAAGGGTAAGTGTACTCTTTACATCACTCGTTATCTGGCAAATCAATCCCTATTTGCTATTGTTTCTAGCCTTCGAACGATCATACATAAATTTTGCCGACGGTGCTAACATGGCTGGTAAAGCAATTAGTTTACTTGATGGATATCATTCGCAGCGCGATGTTATTAATTTAGTAAAGTGGTCTAATAAAAGGCAAATGCAATTTAATGTAGATAAATGTAAAGTCACGCATAGAGGTTTCTGCATCAGAGAGGATTTAATTATACTATGGGAAATAGCGTGTTAAACGGAGGAAAATATTGGATCACCCGAAGATCAGGGCCCCCAGCCTTCGTTAGTTAGCTTTATAAGTCTAACTAACGAAAATATCACGACGTAACGTAACCAATCGTTAGTCAACTGTACGACCTTGACGATTGGTTAGGTTAGGTCGTGATACTTTCGTTAGTTAGCCTTATAAAGCTAACTAAAGAAGGCTGGGGGTGGCTTTCTTTCATTGATCCCAAAATTTTATCTAGAGTCTAGACTATAGGAACACTATGAGAAAAAATGAATTTAAAATAAGGGGTAAAATTTTCAAGAAGAACGTTGCTAAGGCTTTTTTTTTTTTTACCTGTAAGATAGCCGAGCGAGAGGTGAAATAGCCTTCCCGCCAGAGTTGTGGCGACCACTTCGGTAAATATGTTTACCGAATGAGTTGGATAGGTACTTTAGTAGCATAAATTTAAAATAAATGAAGGGTACAATATGATAATAGGGGAGAAATGACACAAATGCACACTTTCAGGGGAATTCTTAAATTAGTCGGGTGCGAATCAGCTGGAGGTACCTCTGGATGAGTGTTTTCTTATCTAAGTAAGTCCAATACGAAACATGGCAACATAAATAATTAATTTTTAAAACTTTACACTCTTCAGCACAGTGGTGGTCTTTGGCATTTATGGAAGAAATGATGCAACGATGAATTGATGACTATTTACTTACTTTAGGTTACTTTAAGCGAGTTCGAACGACGGTTCAGGATCGACCTAGGGTCGACCCCTCTGCAGCATTCCGCCTCATTTGCGCGGGATTTGGTGAAGGAGGGAATTGCTGTCTGATCTCCTCCTGCCCTCGTAGCCAGCCACGCATGGCTGGTCAGGGACTTTGCGCAGGAGGCTGTGCAGCTGGTTCTTGAAGTTATTCAAGTCGGTGTGCTGGAGATTCCTCACTTTTGAAAATGGATGGTGTAGGTTAGATTACGTAGTCTAGTGTTTCGTCCTAACCGTTTTTTCCAGTGTGTAAATGGGTACATGATATAAGTTTGCACATGGTGTGACTAAACTCTAAAGCTATTCTTTTCATTATACTTTTCCTATTTTCTGTCAACAGTAGCTGGCGAAGGAGGGTAAGACGTATCTTTCTATACTTTGCTGCTGTTCCACTATGAAAGCTTTACAAGCATAGTTATGAGATTTTTCAGTCTTCTTTATTTTCATTTGTTTCATTTCTTTTTTCCCCACTTTCTTGGGCTAGCCTAGAGTGGATCTTAGGGTCTTCGTTAGTCTGTAACTTCGTAAAACACACTGTAACCCTATGGCTATATTTTCATTCACCTGTCTGTCGTACATCTCAGTTATCTTTGGTGTTAAATTTATTCTTACTTTGAATTTAGGACTAACACCAGCTAGTAAACAAAAGGTAAACCATTCTTTTGCTCTGTATTAAACACACACCGCCGACAATTCAGTTTGATTACAACATTTCTCATCTTTCTCTCTTGCTATACAACATTCCACACGCAACTCAAGGTCATCTGATGTCAAAATTCCTTTCATTTGGCGTTCAGAGACATCTAGCGTTATTTTGAGGCATCTTCCTCCATTATCAAATGTTTCCTCACGATATTTCAACTCCTTATTTATTCCGATACAAAGAACTTTGTAAGATAATCATACTAATTTGGTTAATTTTGTATTAATTATACTGATTCCTTTATAGTTACATATCTTATTCATACGTATATTCAGTATATTTTCTATTTGTATATTTTTTACAATTCTGTAAGAAATTGGTTCGTTTAATATTAAGGATCACCTGAAGATCAGGGCCCTCAACCTTCGTTATTAGGCTTGGCTAACTAACGAAAATATTACGACTTAACCTAACCAATCGTTAGGTCAACTGTACGCCCTTGACGACTGGTTAAGTTAAGTCGTGATATTTCCATTAGTTAGCCTTATAAGGCTAACTAAAGAAGGCTGGGGGCCCTAATCTTCAGGTGATCCAATATTAAAGTAAATTCTCTCTTCTTTGTTATAGTATGAGATTAAGTTTTATGTTAGAAAAATATTCAGAGTAAGTGCTGACACAGAAACAAACATTCATCATACACGACTACTTCACTACCGCACATTTCACCTGAGGACGATTTTTATGCAGATCTTCCGACAAACACCTTCACTCGTCGTTTACTAACTTCTCTTATCAGGTTTTAGGCTTATTTTTCAGCTGTTCCTACTCTTTTCCTAAATATTCACACTTCTCATTTATTTTCATTTTAGTGAAAAATTTATGATCACCTAAAGATCAGGGCCCCCAGCCTTCGTTAGCTAGCCTTATAAGGCTAACTAACGAAAATATCACCACCTAACCTAACCAATCGTCAAGGGCGTACAGTTAACCTAACGATTGGTTAGGTTAGGTCGTGATATTTTCGTTAGTTAGCCTTATAAGGCTAACTAAAGAAGGCTGGGGGCCCTGATCTTCAGGTGATCCACGTTACATTTTCAAAATTTTGGCGAGAAATTTGACGTTTTATATATATCAAACATAAAATTTAATTCTGTTATAATTTTTTCAAGCAGGATTATGTCACACGCGTCACTTATGTCACCTACACAAACAATGACGCATGTACACAAACATAGTTAAACAAAGGACGTACGCTTGCGCAAGGAAAAACGGAAAAATTTCATATTTGTTCCTTAAAACAAATGGGCGAATTATGGGCGAATTAGACATACTGTACATTTACAAAGACCAGAATACTAGAATTTTACTCGAAGCTATCATACTACTGTCTATTATAGTTGTCCCAAAGCGTGTATTCCTTCGACACTTTAAATTTATTTAAGAAATATGAATTTTATTTTATTTCAGAACTTCCTCGGACACCCTGTACATATAAACGTAGTTTAGATCAAATTGGAATACTACTTTTTAAAAATATTTACAAGAAAAATACAAGATATGAAAATTTTCTAAAGTGTACCTAAGAAGTTCGCTGCCGAGTCTAAGTGCGTCATGGCATCGCTGAAAAATTCTGTTTACGGGCATCATTCAGTGATCATCCTAGTCTAAGTCTGCGCCAGTGCGCCACAGCATGGAGTAAAAAAAAAATGTTTACGTACAAGAAATTAGTCACTAAGGCAATTGGCCTGGAAGCATTGGCTTATTTCATGGTGTGATAGTGTCTTGTTTGTCCGATCTGAGATAAGGTGATTTATCGCGCTGAGTGCGTCGTCACATTTTGTTGTTCTTAGTTTAATATAGAATATTCACAACATGGTTTTGCAGAAATCAGAAAGTGTTAATCAAATCCCTGTATAAAAAGAGTTACTGCATGAGCCAAATTATCAACAAGTATCCTAATTGTGACTTGGATAGAAAAAACAATGTAAAGTATTTGCTAGCAAAACTAAGGTCTACAGGTAGCACTGCAAGACACCGTAGCTGGTAGTGGCCGACCATTCTCTACTCGCATAGCAGAAACCAGCAATGTGAGCTGATCTGTAGCCAAGAAAATGCATCAGGTATCAGTATGAGCGCCCGACGAATCTCCAGAATTACAGATATTTCACGACGATGCCTGCAGAGGATATCAAAACTTGATCTCAATTTAAAGGTGTTGAAAAGGCCTACGGCAGCAGTGAAAAAAAAAAATTGGACAGACTGAGACAGATTGAACAAGACTGAACAGATTGAAACGTTTTTGTACCAAACAGTAACCGATAATGTATATCGGTTTCCCGATGAGAAGCGTTTTACTATTAACAAAAAATGAAAAATCAAAAATTCAGAGTGATCGTGTCTATACACAAATAACAACAAAAACCAAGCATAACTTTTTCCCCAGCTTTTGAGAGAGAGAGAGAGAGAGAGAGAGAGAGAGAGAGAGGGGTTATGTTTCAGTGCTTCTAATGGTTGTTGTTCTCATTTCCTTTGTCAACAAAACTGACTTAATATTTGTTGAAAGAGGAATAAAAATCAATTAAAAATTGTTATATTGTCAAGATATCTTGCCTTCCACTAAATATCAGAGGCCAGATTTCACTTTTATGCAAGATGGGACACCGTCACATCGATTCTAAAGTCACCATTGATTTTCTACGGGCAAATTGCGCAGACTTCATTCAGTCTAATCTCTGGCCACGGCCCAGGATTGAATCCTGTTCATACGAGTATGTTCTATGCATTTTTTTCACTATGCAAATTTTGCATATAAACAATGAAAATTTAGCCCTTATACAATATATATATATATATATATATAATATATACACACACACAATGTAAGAAAAATGGAGATAAAGGTGTTATTCATCCTTCTTAAGAAATAAAATGCTTGTATCACCAAATTGTTTAAAAGGTGGAGGCACCAGCTTGACCTTCGTGCAAAGAGAGACTGACACACGGAACTTTTACCAGTTTACCAGGTGTGTGTGTGTGTGTGTGTATATATATATATATACACACTCGTATAATAATATATATATTAGTTTCACAGGTTCTTTGTAATTTTAGGACTGTCCTCCTAACAAAGTAATTGTTTATAGCTGTAGACATTATAATAGATATGGCCCTGATTGAAAGAAATTTATCATATTTTTAGATAAGATCGGCTATCCCAGCCTTGTGCCTAAGTCCATTAAAACATGCTTCACGACATGACAAAAGATTAAGCTCCCTTCCTAATACAGAGCTATTGATAAATCTTCGAAAATACATAGAATAGGCGGCCAAGTAGCTTATCGCGAGAGGGTGTGTGAAACAGAGGTCGCTTTGCTTGTTCTTCGCTTGTTTATTTTCAGCATTTGATGCGGAGTCGTTTATCATATCTTCTTGGGCATCATCATGTACAGTAAAAGCTGTAAAAGATTTCATCTCTATCTCTCTATCTATCCATCTATCTGAATATGCATGGATGATAACTAGATAGACGAAAGTTCACTATGATGCCTATGAATTAAATGAAATAGTCTCTACACACACACACACACACACACACACACACACGAGTATATATTTCAATAAATTGAATACATATATGGATGTTCTTTTGACTAGACTAACACAGAGCATTGTTGCTTTCGGTGGTGATGAACCACGTACGAAAGCCTCATCAGTACTTTAACCCCCCCTAACTGCTTGGCAGTGCTGCTGCTGCGAGCTGCTCGTACCCTGAAATGGGTGTATAGGCGGAATGGTCTTCCATGTAAAAAGATGTTTAACTCTTCATACTTCCACTTAAACTAAAAACGCATCGACGATTATATATATATATATATATATATTAAATGTTTACATTGCAATTTTTTTCATTTAATTTAATGACGTTCTTTCAGATAAGAATCAATATGTAACGTAAAATGATACGATAATGTTGGTTTAAAATGATAACAATTAAGAACTGGGTTTTTTTTTCATGCTTTTAACGTCAAACAATTTATTTACTTCTTCTTCTTAAGCGTTTTAAAAGGATAGAAAAAAGTTTAACATAAGTGATACACTGTATAAAATGTTACAGTATTTTTACTTAATAACATACAACAAAGGTTTACCATAAAGTTGTTTCTCGTCAATTATACGCTATTGTAATGCGTGAATATTAAATCCAGAATTAAGATACTTTCTTTATTATTATAAAGATAACTGAAATATACGAGTGTATTGTAAGTTTTTATCAAAAGTATTTCGCATAAGCAAAATTTCATTCCAGGTCGAGGAATTTCTTAAATAGTTTGAATGATTTTCTTTTTTGAACAAGCCTTGTTCATGGGTATACGCCTATGCGTAGAGTTATAGTGCTTCATTTCATTATTTGCTGTACAGGATATTGCACGATATTTGACGACTATGCAGTTCACTTACATATACTGTATCTACTAGGACACTCAGTATATTTTGCCCCACCCTATTTTTCTTAGTTAAATAATAGGCCATGGGGCTGAAATGTCTTTTGGGCCGTAAGTTTGAACTTTCGGCGCTTCACATAACCGGATTTTTCCAGTTTGACCCTCCCCTCCTTGTATAAAACCGCTTTTAAACGCCCTTGTATAAAACCGATGGTTAACGCAGTTTCGAAAATGGCGTCTGACAGTGATGTTCGTCGTAAACAAAGAGCTGTTATCGAGTTCTTAACCGCAGAGAAGGAAACAGTTGGAAATATTCACAAACGTCTACAAAACGTTTACGGAGATGCTGCTGTTAATCGAAGCACAGTTGGACTTAGGAATTAGTGAAGAAAGTGTGAATACGATAATTCAGCAACTGGGATACTCAAAAATGTGTTCACGGTTTGTTCCTCGCGAACTGACTGAAGATCACAAAGCCCAAAGAAAAGAAATTGCTTCCTAGTCGTTGGTTCGATACGAGACAGAAGGGGATGACTTCCTTTCACGAATTGTGACTGGGGATGAAACTTGGGTACACCACTTTGAACCTGAAACAAAACGTCAATCCATGGAGTGGCATCACGCAGACTCCCACGCAAGAAAAAGTTCAAAATGGCTCCCTCTGCAAGAAAGATTATGGCCACCATCTTCTGGGACATGAAAGGGGGTGATTCTGGTGGACATTATGAAGAAAGGACAAACAATCAACTTAGAGGCATATATTGCTATCCTACAGAGACTCCAGAGACGTATAAAGCGAGTTCGACCGGAGAGAAAACTGGAAGACGTCCTTCTTTTGCACGATAACGCGAGACCACACAACAGTTTGCAAACAAGAGAGGCCATCACAAAAATGCGCTTGACTGTGTTACCCCAGCCTCCATACAGCCCGGATCTGGTACCTTCAGACTTCCATTTGTTTGGGCCAATGAAGGAAGCTATTCGTGGAAGAAAGTTTCAGAGTGACGATGAGGTTGTTGAGGAGGTTAAGAGGTGGTTCCACCGTTCCAGTGCAACCCAGCGGACTTTTACCAGCAAGAAATAAAGGCCCTTGTTTCGAGGTGGAGGAAAGCCGTAGAAAAGGATGGAGACTATGTGGAAAAATAAAAACTTGTAAAAAAGGTATGTAACTACTTGTGTACAAAATTTCTGGAACTTACAAGGAAACTTGGCACGAAAAAAAAAGGTGGGGGCAAAATATATTGAGTGGCCCTCGTAATATTCTAATATTTGTGACGGTCGAACTGCGAACTTTGTTACTTATGGACAGCCAAACTACTGGCCAGATTTGGATGAGACCTGGAGATTAAGGGTAACTGAGGCCGGGTAAGAATATAGGATATGTCGCGTTGGCCTCCGAGGTCATCTGAGGCCGCTGGAGGGCGTTTTTGCCGTTTCCCGGCTTAGGAGGCCAAATTTGGATTTGCTTATGAAGTAAAAAATTGTAGGAAATGGTCAATTTAGAACATGGAAACGGTTCCTCGAGAGAAAAAATTATTAGATAAAAGTTGCTTAAAATTAATCGAAGCCTACGGTAAAATTATTGAATGCCCGGTTAGGTCAACTGTACGCCTTTGACGATTGATTAGGTTAAGTCGTGATGTTTTCTTTAAAACTAACGAAAATATCACGACTTAACTTAATCAATTGTCAAGGGCGTACAATTAACCTAACCTGGCATTCAGTTAACCTAACCGGGCATTCAGTTGACCCAACCGGGCATACAATTAACCTAACCAGGTGGTTAAATTTTACATTCACGTCTCATTCTAAAGTTGTTTAAAATTAATCGAAACCTAGGGGAAAATTATTGAATTCACGGTTAAATGAATAGTACGGCGGGATATTTTGCTACCCGCTCGAAGGGCGGGTTCTCCGCTCGGTGACTATAAAACTATACAGTTAAACACACACACACACACACACACACACACACACACATATATATATATATATATATATATATATATATATTAATAGAATTACCAGATTATCAACTAGAAATTGAGACCTGTGAATGAGCGAAACCTTAAAATGTATATGCCTATTCGTACATACAAAAGAAGAGTCAAATGTAATATAGAAAAATGGAAATAAGAAAAGTAAAGGCGTTTGAGTTGGTCGAAAAGAAGAAAGGAAGATGAAGGACAGAAACGGAAAGAAACGAGGAGAGGAAAAGTTTAGCAGACAATATCCTCCCAC
Organism: Bathynomus jamesi; assembly: GCA_023014485.1. Classification (NCBI taxonomy): domain Eukaryota; kingdom Metazoa; phylum Arthropoda; class Malacostraca; order Isopoda; family Cirolanidae; genus Bathynomus; species Bathynomus jamesi. The sequence continues at coordinate 821,459 of JAJOZX010000890.1, read as the reverse complement.
TTCTGTTGAATGCAATTTAGGTATCCGGACCCTGAGAGCTGCTACGCCGTACAACGGGACCAACAGGCCTCTCTAAAAACGTGTACCAACGTCGTAAACACCGATACAGTCTCCCAGTATACAGTAGAAGTAAAACCCTCGAACGAAGTCGCGTGTCAGAAAACGAGACGAGATTTTGTAAGGGGAGAGCTCTCCTCTCACCAGAAGTAAACAATTGATCATCGATCATTGGAGATCGAAGCTTTCGAAAAGGAATATTGTCGAAGAAAGAAACTTACACTTCATGCTCACACGCTTACAAGGTCTTATTTTCAAATCTGAGGTGAATATTGCGTTTAAATGAATAAATTAATGTCAAATTTATTTTAGCTGAATTTTAGGGGGATATATATATATATGCTCAAATAATTTACATTAGCTTTCGGTATGACACTGACAAATAAAGTAAAGGAGTCACTCTGTGCACGAGAGAGAGAGAGAGAGAGAAGGAAAGTTGTTTTGCAATGTATAAATTTATACAAGTTAATGATATATATATATATATATATATATATATATATATATATATATATATAAAATAAAACCGCAAGGTGATAGGGTGCATGAATGCGAACAGCACTAAATGAGGGTTTGACCCCTCCAAACCTAGGTGTTGCCAGTGTATATATTCAGTTCGAGTTTACATATATAATTTTTCCGTGTTCAGTTATATATATTTAATTTTAAACAAAATACAGGCCCGTATAAGGACGGTTTGCGATTACAGATACTTGTGGTTTTTGATCCACTTTGTGTAGAGCAAGCCTAAGCTAGTACGAGTTTGACTGTGATTGATGCAGGTAAATTTGTGCTGCCTTAGGGAGGAAACGCAAATTTGCGGTGCATCTTGCTCCTGAAGAATCATACACCAGGACCGATAATAACTGGGGGTGCCTGCAATAAATTGAATACGGATATGTATGTTCTTTGGACTAGACTAGCACGGAACACTGTTGCTTTCAGTGGTAATATTCTACGTACGAGAGCCTCGTCAGTACTTTGACCCCTTATTTGCTTGGTAATGCTGCTGCGAGCTGTTCATATTGTGAAACGGGCGCATGGGCGGAATGGTGCTCTGTGTCAAAAGATGTTTAACTCTTCATACTTCCACTTCAACTATGAATGAATCGGTGATTGAAAAGATATATATATATATATATATATATACTTTAGATCTTGGTAAGCTCTATTAGAACTTCAATGCAGGTAAGGTTCAAAGCCATTTCTCTGTTTGTTGATGTAACGTGCCTTGAACACATGTCAGGAACTCTGGAAGAGTTTATCTCGCAGGCGACACAAATACTGTACGTCGAGTTTCTTTCCTGCAGTAAAGCGAGTCTCTCGTCACTTTTTGCATCTAAATATAAATAAATGTAAGAAGGAAAACTTGCATCTAATATAAACATTATCTCGCATAGTCCATGACAGGAATACATAAGAGGTTTCTCTCTCTCTCTCTCTCTCTCTCTGACTCTGTCTCTGTCTCTGTCTCTCTCTCTCTGTCTCTCTCTCTCTCTCTCTCGCTTAATCCTTAGCATTACTGATCCTTAGGTCGAGTGTATTGTGTACTTTCTAATATATAGTGAGATAAAAGCGAGAGAAATTCAATATTTCTCATTTATCAGTGGGTGAAATTTTGTTTTCAACCTTTGTTTTGGGATAAAAACACATTTATGAAATACATAACATGTATACTGTAGTATAGTTGCATATTCACATTGTTACAGCATTTAATATTAAAGAATATGTTACAATTTAATAGGAAGGAAAATAATGGAAAATTGGGATGGATTACAAGTTCTCAATTGTTCATAATACCTGATATACTCGTACATTGATTTTTACCCATCAAACTGTAAAAAATTTTAAAAATATCCTATAAAAGACTGAAGAAGGCCGATGTTTCTGTCTATCTATCTATCTAGCTATCTATAATTGAACGTAGTATCGGAAGAAAAAAAGATTTAAGGGCGATCATCACTAAGGACGTAACAGTTAAAAAGTAGTGTGTAGAGTTATGCACTTAGGGAAATAAAGTATGGGTTTTATTTAATGCAACATTGACTGTAAATCAAAAGATATAATGGTATACAGTTATATAAATCACTCATAACGCATCATTTGGATTACGATGTTCAGTTTGGTTTCCTTATGTACGTAAAGATGTACAAAGAGTACACCAGAGAGTAACCAAAGTAATTCCATCTATTATAAATAAACCCTACAAAGACAGATTGCCCTTGGAAATTACATATACAGGATGTCCCATAAGTCCGGCATCATAGGAAAAATAATAAAAAAAGGCAAAAGAAAAGCTTTTATTTACAGAGCGTGCTCAATATGTCCACCATTGTTTTCAATACACAAATTCAGACGTGATACCCAGTCAGCAAGCACACGGTGAATGATGTCAGGAGTAATGGTGTTACATGCCCCAATAATGCGCTGCCGCAAATGTTCAACACTCCTAATTTTCTCTGCGTATACCAGCGCTTTCAAGTGGCCCCAGAGAGAAAACTCTATTGGCGTGAGATCCGGGCTTCTAGCTGGCCATTCCACAGGCCCTCGACGTCCTATCCAATGACCAGGGAATTGTTGGTACAGGTATTCCCTTACTTAGCGCCGTCTTGCTGAAACCATGTTGGGAAATTTCCTTCTTCGTTCAAGACACTGGGAAATGCTTCTTCCTTGAGCATACGTAGGTAGGTGCCTCCAGTGACATGTTCATCGAAAAAGAGGGGGCCTATGATGCGATCCTTCCAAATGCCACACCATACCATCACCCGAGATGCACCGTGTTCCTTTGAAGAGGTATACCAGTGAGGGTTGTTTTGAGACCAGTAGCGGGTGTTCTGTCGATTTACCTCACCATTTCCATAAAAAACAGCCTCGTCACTGAACAGAATGGTGGACGGGAAATTGGCATCCCGAGCATATTGTTCCGTAGCCCATTCACAAAATTCCATCCGCCGGTCGGGATCATCTTCGCTTAATTTCTGTAGGATTTAAAGTTTATATGGATGCCATTTGTGAGCCTGAAGAATGCGATGGATGCTACTTTTCGACACTCCTGTCTCGGCGGACAATCGCCGGAGAGACTTATTGGGACTTCTGTTAAAATGAGCCAGGATAGCAGTCGCTGTATCATCGTCAGTGGACCTCCTTGAAGGTCCACTGCGTGGTTTATCTTCTATGGATCCTGTTTCCTTAAACTTTGCAACAAGTCTGCTAACACAACTCTCTGTTATTGGCTCGCGGTCTGGATGCAGTCTGTTAAATTCAGCAGCGGCCTCTCTCTGACTCCGATTTCCTTTGAGTAGAATTATCTGGATTCGTTCTTCCTTGCTCACAGACATTATGGCCTGTAGAAAGAGAAAAATATGAATTATGGTTTGTAGAAAGAGAAAAATATGAATTATGGTTTGTAGAAAGAGAAAAATATGAATTATGGTTTGTAGAAAGAGAAAAATATGAATTATGGTTTGTAGAAATAGAAAAATATGAATTTCTTCTATGATGCTGGACTTATGGGACACCCTGTGTATATAATATATATATTCTCTTGGAACGCGATACTAGAGAGACGAGCTGAAATTAAGTTTTTAAAATATTAAATGATTTTGACAATGGAAATTGCGAAATTTTTTTAAAATAAAACTTACAAACGTGACAAGCAATAACGTAATCAAATTATGCAATAAAAGATCTGAAATAAACAATGCGAAGAACTTTTTTCACTTAGAAGCTAATCAAAAAATGGCCGGTAAATAGTTTACCGGCGGCAGTCGTCTCGAGTACGTCCGTGACCATGTTTAAAAACCGCCTAGAGAGAGAATTTAAATCCGAACTTAATGCGAGTATTGTATATGAACCAAATTAAAACAGAGCTCAGTGGTACGAATGACAAATGAAGGCGATGAAGATGACCACGATGGTAGGAAAGTGATGATGACCATGATGAAGTATGTCATGACTTAGAAGTTAGAGGTCTGTACTAGTGATGGATCGAGTGGTCGGTTTTTTACAACCGCGGTTGTGGTTGTGTTTGCGGTTGTCGAATTTTTTCCAACCGCGGTTGCGGTTGCGGTTATCATATACTAGGAAAAATGCGTAATTATTAACTGGATTTAGCCACTATAGTGCGATTTAGCCATACTTGGTACATAATATATACTAAATAGTATTTATTTAGTAAATACCTTATGTTGAACACAAGTTTTGCAATACACCGCTACCGCTATTTGTGTGTTGCAAAACTTGTGTTCAACATAAGGTATTTACTAAATAAATACTATTTAAATGAAGTATATTCTAAACTTATATAGCTATTATGAAAGAATAGGTCAAATTAATTAAAACCATATTTTGCACTAAGTGTGTTACCAGGATGAGGGACGAGGACCCATCGCACTGTTCATCCCACCTACCACTTTCCCCAGCCTCCACCCATTGGAAAGTTATGGATTATTATTCATTTGAAAAACTGATGTCAAACTTAATGACAGGCAGTGTGAATTTCAAGAATAATATTTTTGCTGCATTTTCACCTTTCAAGCGGCAACGCCTCTCATCGTACAACGTTCCCGCTCCACGCATAAGGAGACCCATCATTTTCTTTTTAAAAAAGAAATATTTCTAATTAACCTAAAATTAAAATTAACTAAGCTTTTACAACCGCAACCGCACTTATGGAACGGCGGTTGCGGTTACGGTTGCGGTTGTGAATTTTTGTGCGGTTGTAGTGCGGTTGCGGTTGCGGTTATTCGATCCATCACTAGTCTGTACGAGTCTACTTTTTCAGTCCCGACCCGGCCCGTATCCGTGGGTTTTGGGTCCACCCGGTCTGGCAAGTTATGTTCTTTTTATTTTGAATCCTGTGTCCGGCCCGGCATCGTAAGAATTTTATAAAACACACATACCCTGCTCGGCCTGGCCCGCATATGACACTGAATCACCGACCTATAACTGAGGTATTATAGTATTATAGGTGCGTAACTATCGAAATTGTGTATTATGACAAGCAACAATTATAAAATTAATGTTATCAGCATTTAAAAAAAAGACTAAATATTAAAAAAAAAAAATAATATTTGAAAAAGGTTGAAGCCTAAGCCCGTAGCCAAACATTGTATTTTCAGTCCATACCTGTCCCGTGATCATCATGCTTTCAACAAGCCCTCCGCTCATACCTGGTCCGTGGGCAGGACCGGACTGGGCACGGGCTTACAGTCCTGCCCGTGCAGACTTCCACCATAACTTCCTTCTCCCGTTATTTAAATAAAATAACATTAAAATGTCGTATCGTATAGATAAGTTTTCTTAAGTTAGAATTTCATGCTACCCTTACTTAAATCCTTCATTTTTGAATGAATGGGTACAAGAAATAAAGTTACGCATGATGTGGATATTCTATGTTCTCCTTTCATTACTTTTTCTAATTCTCATATACCTTTTCTTTCAAAACTGGTTTTTTGCCAGAAGAGGTTGGCGGGAGAAGAAGAATCTCACCTATCTTTGTATTTAATAACCACTGTTATTCTGGTATGAATGTCTTTAATGCATCTAAGTATGGTACGAAAGTTCGTTTCTATTCCAAGCTAACCAAATATCTGTTTCCTCGGGCTAACGTACAGTGGATATTAGGGGCTTTGTTTGGCTATATATATATATATACAGGGCGTCTCAAAAAAATGTATACACACTTTAAATACTTATAAAGGCAGTGTTTATTAAAATACATTTCATTTTCAAAATGTAATAGAATCTACAGACATTATTTAATTGTTTTGTCAACGCCTGTTTTCAAACTGACGTCCGTTCTGGTCCAGGCACTGCTGATAATGCGAAGCAATGGAATCGCAAACATCATGAACATTTCGTTTGGTATTTGTGTGCATTCTCGTTCAATGGCTGCTCTCAATTCAGCGACTGTTGCAGGTTTTATAGCGTAGACTTTGTCTTTTAAGTATCCCCATAAAAAAAAGTCTAGTGGTGTGAGGTCTGGTGAACGCGGAGGGTATTCTACGAAACCCCTTCGTCCAATCCACATCCACATCGTGCCAAGTACCACTCGCAATACTCCACTCTTCGGTCCGGATCTTCATTAATAGCATGGACTAATCTTGGACTGTAACTTTTCCATTGACAGCGCTTCAAAATGCGTTGGACAGACGATTCTGAAATTCCTACCTCACGACTCGCTTGCCGCACAGATTTTCTTGGACTTTGGTGATACGTTTCCAGTACTCTTTCTGCTTTGTGGGGCTTGTCGATGTCCGTGGTCTTCCGAAACGCTTCTTGTGGACATTCTGAACAGTTCCATCGGCTTCAAACTTATCTCTAATTCGAGTGATGGTAAGTCGCGTTGGTGGATCTGTTTGAAACTCCCTCCTAAACTGTCTTTGCACTTCAACTGCGTTT
>JAJOZX010000890.1:797500-810000 GCA_023014485.1 Bathynomus jamesi | reverse complement strand
TGGACATTCTGAACAGTTCCATCGGCTTCAAACTTATCTCTAATTCGAGTGATGGTAAGTCGCGTTGGTGGATCTGTTTGAAACTCCCTCCTAAACTGTCTTTGCACTTCAACTGCGTTTTCACACTTCCAGTAGCATTTTAGAATGAATTTCCTTTGTTTAAAGCTTAGTCTGACTGCCATTATTAATTCTAATGGGTTTAACTTGGAAAGAAAGAAACATCAATTGAGCTATCAGCTGTTAAAGTGTGTATACATTTTTTGGGGACGCCCTGTATATATGATTGCCTGATTGATTGATTCTGGATTCTCAGAAGGGAACATAATGAAGGCTATATCACACATGCACACACACACGAGAAAATTCAGCACCAAGGCCGGACACATGAAGTACCATGTTTCTGAAGCGATGTAAAGAAAGTATAACCAAACCATTATACAGTGCAATACACGACCTATTCTACGCGCAATTATTTTACGCGGTCCGGTTCTTCGCGGTAAAAAACTTGAAACCATTAAAATAAACAAAAATTCCAAATTTACACGATTTGGCACGGAGTACGGAAATGCAACCTTGCTCACAGCGCAACTAATCGGAACGTGGTTTTGATGTCACTAGCCAATGAAAACAAAAATAAAGCATATGGAGTGTTCGGCGGCATCATCCAAAGCCGAGAGACATGATGACGATGACGTACCAATGCCTCCAGCCGAGATGTCTTTGTCAGCAATGAAATAGTTTGTAGAGTTCATGAACTCTGGCCTTAAAATTGCTGACAGTGACCCCAATTTCAAACGGACATCAGAGGGCTTTCTTCACGCGAAGAAAGCCCTTGAAATTTACCTGAAAGACATCTAGTTTAGTTCTCCCTAGAAGAAAATCACATATTTCTTCGGTTCAGTTAAGTTTAATAAAAATTCGTTATCATCTCTTGTCTTCATTATTTTTATTCAAATGTCCAATTAACTCATGATAGAAATAAGAATTCTTTCCTTTCTTTCTTTTTATTATTTTACGTACAAAATTCGTCGTCTTGGAACGTACTGTAACTATCTATTTTTCACATGAGAATGTTAGCAAAGTTCTACGCAGTCCAAACCTATACGCCGGGTCTCCAGGAACGTATCTCGGCGTAAAATCGGTCGTCTATTGTACTTTTAATATGGAGAAAATTACTCGACACAGGATAAAGCCCACTCTCAATAAAGAACGCGAACATTGTTTCTTTATTCAAAGGAAGTAGTTAACAATGCCTAAGAATTATCACCCAGTAGCACGTACTCATCTCCCACCTTATAAAGTGATTTGAACGGGTAATTAGAAAGGGAAAAAATTGTTTTACCTGCAAAATATTAAATTATTCAATCCGAACCAACGTGGATTTAGGGATATTAGACCATCAAGAGAAAATACTGGAAGCAATGTGTGGAAGTTAAAATGTAGATGTAATCTATAATGATTTTGCAAAAGCCTTCGATAAATGTAATCATGAAATTGTAGAAGACAAGCTTAAGAAACTAGAATTAGTGGGAAACAGGGACGATGAATATTTTTGACCCAAAGAACACAAAAAGTATTAGTAAATCGGATTATATCTACAATCTCAGAAGTAATCAGCTATCCCACAATGTACATACTGTACAGTATATTCGCTCCCTTGTTGTTTATAATAATCTGTTGTAGACATAGATGCAGACATTAAAGATAGTGTCGTATCACGCTTCGCGGATGACACGAAGATATGCGAGGAAATATCAAATGAAGGTGAAATACACAAACTAAACATTGACATTGAAAAATTATTCAGGTGGCAGAAGACAACAATATGAAGTTCAACGAAAAAATAAGATATGGTAACAAGGAGAAGTTACAGAACAAAGGATACAAAAACATTGCAAGACAAAGAGATAAAACCAAACCCGCAAGTCAGGGATCTTGGAGTAATAATGTCATCAGATGTAGAATTCAGAGAACATTCTAATACTGGAATTATAACGACAAGAAAAGTAATGGAAATTATGTGGCAGAGCTTCTATAGTAGAAAAGTTAACATCATGCTCAAATATGGAGGAGTTTAGCTCTACCAATAATTGAGTATTGCTCAGTTCTCGTAAACCCACATAGGAAATGAAACTTAACAGAGAAGCCATGCGAAAGACGTCTGAGATAAAAGGAAACAAGAGCTGAAGACTACTGGTCACAATTACAATCCTTGAAAGTCTAGTCTCCGAGAAGAAGACTCGAGCGATGCACAATAATATTCATATGGAAAATACTCGAGGGATATGTCTCGAGCTTTAAGAATGAAATACAGTGGAATGAGAGAAGAGGTAGATTTTGTACTATTCCAGCTGCGGTGGAATAGGGGACCATGAAAACGAAGATGGAAAATACTGTGAAAATACGAGACCAAGAACTTAAAATACTGCCAAAAGAATTGAGGAACTTCCAGCACCTCCTCAGGTTCATATATAAAGTTCCTGACCAGCTATGCCATTCTGAGGGAAGGATAGAAGTAGAAAACAACTCTCTCCAACATCAAATCCCTCAAATGAGGCGGGATGCTGCAAAGAAATCGAACACAGATCGACCCTGAACATTTGTTCGCAGCCATAAAAATATCAAAGGTGTGTGTGTGTGTATATATATATATATATATATATATATATATATATAGTTGTAACGTTGATATAAAATAGTTAAAATATTCTAGAACTAAACTCACACTTTACTCAATCTAAAAATACGTCTTTATAAAGCGTAAATATATTTACATAAAAACTCGTCTATACATCCTTCTTGACCAAGTCTCAAATCCAATTACGCTTCACAATATGTGTGTGTACCTTTAACTGATAGCATAAAAAACTTTAATTTGTAAATGCACAAAAATGGGGGCAGGGGGGGAGGGTGGCGAGCGAGAACAAAAAGAAAGGAGAAATAGAAAACTCAACCCCTGAAAAGATTTTGTACACACCTATAGTTTAAAATTAAGATAAAAAAAAAAGAAAAAGTTATTTGCTTCAATATTTTGACTTCATCATCCATTCTGTCCGTCATTCTTGAGCAATGTAAGCAAACTTGAAGGAAAGTAAATAGCGAACGAGTAAATTAAATAAATAAACAAAAAAAAAAAAAAAAAACTCAATGAATTTCTTTACCGGAGGACTTTACTCGGCTTAAATGCAAGGCGTGATTTAGCATCTTTTAAAGGAGGTGGACCCTACAAGTGTGTATATATATATATATATATATATATATATATATCTATTAAAATTACTAAAACACGCGTGAGCATAGAAAATCCCTACAGCAAAGTTGTTGTTTTTTTGTTGTTAAGGTAACAAAACATTATCACTAATGGTGTTAACTGCCTACCTACAGTACACGCTCTCAACAACAAGCACACACTCAACAACAAGCACACACTCCCTTATAATAATCATCATTACGCATTACAACACCCCCTCGGTCGAAATAATAGTGTGTCATTTTACTTTTCTCTAAAGTGTGACAGGAAAATGCAGTTTAATAGCAACACGTGTGAGGGAGTTTGATTGCGGTAAACGTCAGAGAGAGAGAGATACCCATTTGGCAGCGGATGTAAACTGAATTCTTCCACTCCACCTGTTTCTTTCGTATCTGCAAATAAATGATGTTTTATTCATGTGAATAAATGTTGCTGTCGTTTTCTAACGTTTTCTTTAATGGGGAACTTTTAAGGATTCCTTTTAAAAATTGAATATGGTAAAATCATTTCCTAATAATAGTTTCGGTGGAAGCGGTGTTGAAACAAGGGCCCTCCAGATTCATTCTGTGTCCTTGGAGGCTTGGACCCTGATTTACCTAGGGTTGGATACTGAATTGGGGGTTCCATGTCTTAAAAACACACTTCCCCACAGACGGTAGTTCAACGTTGTTCATTTTTTATGAGGTTATATTAAAGAATGAATTAATTTTAGATAAAAATTATTTCCAAATTGAGAAAAATTATATTTTCTTTTAAAAGAAGAAATTAATTCACTACAATTAATTCTCTCTCTCTCTCTCTCTCTCTCTCCAAGCAGATCTCGTGTTCCGCAAATGAAGAGAAAACAGACTTCGCTTCTAATCCCTCAAAAGAAGAAAATTCCCGCTACCATTCCTCAATTTCCTCCCTCATTACTTCCCATTCTTCTTCTTCTTCTTCCATTCTTCCCCCATTTCTCCCCCCATTTCTTCCCCTTCGCTGTGGGACGATGCAGACGACGCCGAAGACGAGCAAATGGAAATCCTTGTCTTTGAAGATGGGTCTGAGAAGGACGAGAAACACTTGGTGGAGGAGGTTTTCGAGAACGAATTGGAATCTGTGAAGACGAAACGGAATTCCTTGAGCGAAGGAAAAGGAGATTCACAGGTACGAACAATGAAGAAAAATCGCGAAAAATTATGAAATATTTATTAAGGGCCTTCCAACAATTTCTTTTATTAATTAAATAGACGAGTACTTATTATTCGTAGATTTACCTTTAAGGTCGAAAAGTAAAATTAAACATATATAAATTTGAACCTTTTTGTCATTCTAACTTAAAAGCTCTTTAAACGTAACTTATGTTTATGCGATAATTTCGTTATGCGATAATTTTGTTAGGCAATAATTACATCAAAAGACATCAATTAACGTTTCTAATGCACTCAATTGGCTATTAATAATACTGCCTTAATGTGTTTCATATAAACTGGTTGAATGAATATATATATATATATATATATATATAATACTCGTTATTCTTTAATTAAGAGTTTATACAGTAATTAAACGTATCCTAAAGTGGTATTTTACCGGACAACAAATTTTTACTTCTTGTTTTTTAACTTATTTAACATTTTTGTAAGTAAATAAAAGACATTTAAACGGTTTTTTAACGTTTTCAAACTGTAATTTTTAGTTATTATAAAACCATTGAATTTAAATTTTGCTTCGCGTGTGATTTTTTTTGTAGAGGTTTTGCGTATTTGTTCGCTATTATTTTTATCTCGGCTACAATAATTTGCAAATTTGCTATTCAGTCTTTCACCTATTTCCAAAGTAGCATATTTCAAGCGATGTTCCACTCTAATTAACTAATCTAGCTACAAAATCTGAGCTCTAAAACAAACGTGCGTGTGTGTATATATATATATATGTGTGTATATATATATATATATATGTATATATCAGTGGCGACTCGTGGTATAAATGTATGGGGGTGCGATTTCATAAAATTGTACGACAACACGGACTCACAATAGGCTAGCGCGAATCCAACTGCCGCTCACAAGAGTACTTGTATAACATATGCGGCTATGCCAGACGTACAATTCTAGTTAATTACAAATAAGTAATAATTTCAATAAAATACATATAAATGGTTTAATCATTATTACTGAAGTAACTATTAGTAAAAATAAAGTTGTTATTATAAAAAAAATTCGCGATTGTACTTATATTTTCATTACAACAGTAAAATATAATTTGTATTTACTTGAGCGAAAAATCTATCGCTCCATTCGGCTGCAATATTATTTTGTATTCAAACAGGGTACGCTGTTTGAAGCTATGCTATAAGTTTAGAATATTATGTACTGTATGAAGGCTTACTCAAAATGCCTCATGAATCATGATATGCCACATGAATTTTTAAAATATATTTCAAGAATATTTATTTTAATATCTTAAAATTAATATATTTTTTATCTGTTAAATTAATATTTATCGTTTCAAGCAAGGGGGAGCGACCGCTCCATCGCTCCTATACGCCAGTCGCCACTGGTATATATATATGAGAGAGAGAGAGAGAGAGTAGCTGCAACATTATGTCAGAGTCATTTGGACTAAATTAAGTAATAAAGTAGTCTTTTTTTATAGGCCACGTTACTTTTTATTTCTTAATAAGAAATTCCTATCTTAAGCAGGCGCCTGGTCATTCATCTCTTCCAAAAGCAGCTGCATTGCAGAGTAGCCCCCAAGGTCTCCCAATAGGGAGTCTCAGTCCCCACAATAGGGGTCAGCTATTTCAGGGATTTAACTTTCCTAGAAACCCTTCGTGCGGCATGTGCTCTAGAGAGAGGAATCTGTGCCAGATTATATCAGGTAAATTGACCATTTAATCTAAATTTTAAAACGCTTGAGAGAGAGAACGTGAATTTGGTTCACATGTTCGATTCGACGTTGGAAAATGCTCTTATAAGGAGAGAAACGTTGCTATGATTTAACGCATGAATCAGGAGACAAACGTTTTGTGTGCTTTAATGAGTGAATCAGGAGACAAACGTTTCTGTGATTTAACGTGTAAATCAGTAATTAGATTTTAGTAAGTATTGCAAAGTTGAAATGACATCATAAATTGTTGCTTATAAATCAGCGTGCTAATTTTATTCTGGTTAACGCCAGACTATTTTATTCAGTACCGTATTCGGATATATACACACACACACACACACCCTTCCTGTGCGATAAAGGATTAATTTAAGTGATTCCACTTGCCTTATCAGTGTTAATAATTACCTCATTGCAGCGTTTAATATAAGGGAAGTGTCCTACTTATAAGTTATAATGTGTATATATTTACTTTATGAAATATTGAAATATTGAAATACTGTATCTTCATTATATCAATACGTGTGCGCTATTATGAAAAATTAAAAATAATTGTACTAAAATGAATGAAAAAAATTAAAAATTTTATCTTTAAAATAAACTTTAAAAATTTTAACGTCGATAATAACAAAAATTACTAATTAAAAAAAAATATATTAACAAAATCAAATTTTATTTCAAGTTTTCTTCCCAATCTCGTCAAAGCGAAGAATCATCATCCTCTTCGCTCCTTGTTAATTTTCTTGGTATGGAAGTCTATTCTACCTCGTGTTAAATGAATTTAGAAAAGGTTTATAAATATACTTAACGAGAGAGAGAGAGAGAGAGAGAGAGAGAGAGAGAGAGAGAGAGAGAGAGAGGTTAACCCTTTATTTATTCCACCCTAAAAGTTTAAAATAGCTTTAACGATCTATTAAAAAAGAGAAATTCAACTGAAACTCAACACCATCAATTATATTTCAATCTATCATTTCTAAAAACAATTCTCTAATCAAAAGTGCATTTTTTTTAACATCAAATTTCTTCCCTTTTGAAAGGTTTAGATCTAAATCTATTTTTGTTCCGTTGATGGATGAGTTTAAGCGGTAAAGAGAAAAAAAAATATTTCGCTTGATGAAACAAGGTGAAGTTGTTGTTGTTATCATTATTATTATTATTATTATTATTATTATTCCCTTAGAAAGGGAAATGTAAACATTAAGTGAGAAGTGTAAAAAATGAAGGAAAAGCAATTAAAAATACGTAAAAGAAATTAATAGAAAGTTAAGTGAAAAAAGACGGAGGATATTATATATATAAAAAAAAAATGGAAGATAAATTGAAAATAAATAGAAAAGGGAGAAAAATGAGTGAATACGTGGATAAAATGATAAATGAGAGGGAAATTAATTGACTTTATGCGACAGTGGAATTAACGGAGTGATGGAAATTTCATCAGATTGAATAGGGACGTTGGATCAATGAAATACAAAGAAGTTATAACGTAACCAAACGAATGAATTTGGATAACGAAAATTATTCCGAGCATATATGAAAGAGGAAAAGTTACAAAATAATTACGAAAACTTTAAAAATTATAGTTAAAAATTATATGTAAAAAAATTATATCTATAAAAAAAAAAAATTATATCTAAAAAAAAATTATATAAAAAAATTATATCTCAAAAAAATTATATCTAAAAAAAAAATTATATCTAATCTGAAAAAAAAAATTATCTAGAAAAATTATATCTAAAAAAAAATTATATCTAATCTAAAAAAAAAAATTATCTAGAAAAATTATATATCAAAAAAAAATTGTCTAAAAAAAAATTGTACATTAAAAATTATATATATTTTCACAGCTTCTATAATCGTAATGAATAAGAATTAATTAAAATCTCTACGATAATTACAGATCCTCCTGAAACAAAAATGTTTTTATAAAGTAAATAAAAAGGCAATGTTTAAAGGTGATTCACGAGGGAACGCCCACTTTTGTACATTCTTGAATGGTGAGGGTATGTTGAGGTTGAAAAACGAATTAATGGTATTGTTTACCTTTATGTCACACGTACTAATGGTACTGTTTATTACTAGTTCATACATACCCCGAATTTGTGTTGAAACTGTACTTATATATATATATATATATATATATATATATATATATATATATATATATATATATAGGGTGGTCCAAAAAAGACGTTAGAATTTTTTTCAACGTTACTAGAAATATCAAATAGTAACATCTTATTGGACCACCCTGTATACATATATATACTGTGTGTGTGTGTGTGTGTGTTTAGTGTTCACATGATTCATTTATGGATAATTATATTTTTAAATTAATATAATGCTTTGAAGGAATGCATACTATGTTAGTATAAAATGAGCATACTTAAATTATTTCTAATACGATGTTGGTACCATCAAAAAGCCTCAATCTGAATGTGGTGATTTACCTATGTTTACGCCAAAGCATTAAATGAGTAATTATTTGTGAAAGAATATTCGTAGCTCGCTGAAATATTTTTCTGTACGCTTAATTAAATGTTGTTGTTTTTTTCAAACTTGAATTTCGTTTTTGTATGACATATATGGAGCGTTAAATACCGTATTAACAACGTGTTACTTTATTTATGGTCTATTTTTATTTTTGTATCTGCGAATAAAGGTTTGTTTTCGAACGGAAGCAGGAAAGAAACGTTCTTTTAAGACCGGCCGTACGCAGGATCGTCTCGCGACTCACGACTTGGGTCGACACGACTTAATTAGCGTGTGATTTTTACATTGACAGAATAGGAGCCCCGCACACTGCAGCGACCGCGACGATCCTGCGTGCTGCCGGCCTAACTCAACCATTTGAAGTCTTTGTGTACTAGGCAGTACGTGAAAAGGAGAGAGCCGTGAAAAGATGAACGTAAAAAAACAAAGTAACACTTGAATAAAAAGGGAAAGTCTGCTACATGCATGGCACCCTTAAACTTTAATAAGTCTGCTGAACGCCAACTGAAGACTTCACGGGTCTTGCAGGTTGAAAACTAAGCGGTGTACGTAGCAGACTTGCAGACTTCATGAGCAAACTGCGCCGATGGGAATTATTCGTAAATCCTTCACTTGGCGTTTAGCAGCATTTGTCGGAAATATTCCGAAAATGTCCCTGAAATTTCATGTAGCAGATTTTACCTTTTTGGTCTTCATATGAGAGGCTGAGAAACAGGATTGAAAGAGATTCCTTTAGAGTAGAATGTAATCTACTAAAACAAAACTTTCAGCAATTAGTATTATAAAAATTAACGTATTAGAAGGTAATGTTTATAGACAAAGGAAAGTTATAACAACGTGTAGTGACCACGATGAGTAGGGATGGTATATATATATATATATATATATATATATATATATATATATATATATATATATATATAATATATATAATATAATATATATATATATATATATATATATAGAGAGAGAGAGAGAGAGTGTTGAATAAAATTATGCTGTATTTGAAATATAAAAAAAAATTACATTTAACTTGTCCCTTTCAGGAATATTTACTCGCTCTCCACTTCCTTACGGATACTCCTTGGTGACCCCAATTCCTACTGGAGTTTGCAACATTACTATCGTTGAAATAAAACCATCGAAGAACTTTTTCGGTAACTTTTATGGGTAGACTACTTTTTTTTTAAAGTTTTACTAATAAAAATTATACAAAAAAGAGATTAATTAAAAGTTTAATTATTAATCACTTAAGTTTTGTAGTAAATTGATTTAGTAAAAGGAATTTTATACTGTTTTAGTCTATATTAATTTCAATAAAGTTTAATGAAATTTAATTGATATGAATTTTTGTAAACTTTCAGCTTTGAGGAAAAAAGATAGTACCTACGTTCTTAATGGGAATTGGAAGATTCAGGCAGCTGGGAATTATGGAATATCTGGGGCACTTTTCTCTTACAGTCCTTCAGATGGAACCAGAGGAGAGAAACTCGAAGCCCCAGGACCCCTCTTAGAACCAATTGACTTAATGGTAACACTGCATAGTTATGCTGTTATGATTTTTAGTTACAACCTAAACTTGAGAGACTGTATTATATTAGTAAATTGTTACGTAATTTTCTTCATGTCAATTGTTTAACCATAAAATTACTATGCATTTTTAGATTATATATCAAAGTCCGAATCCAGGAATCAAGTACGAATATCGAGTTCCGATTCATGATTTGATTGGTCAACAGCCATCTGCAAGAATTTTACCTGTTCTGCCTAACCATGGGAGTATATCGAATACATATAGCATCGATGCTTCTTTGCAAGGTCCAAATAAATTTCCTTCAGGCGTTGCTAATGTACCTAGTCAGGGAGGGTCCACTCTCTTATCCGGAAGAACGTCATTTCCCGGAACTAGTAGAGGAAGTCCTCCTAACCCAGTTTTCCCTCAGAGACCTGTGGGTACACTTGATAACACAAAAACAATCGGATCAATTAACAATTGGAACGCTCCTTTCCTACCAGGAGTAAATAGAGTTCCAGTAAATCCAGGAGCTCTTTCGACCACCGGACTGCAAGGTCCTAACTTTGGCCAAGGAGTTGGCTCTTTATATCCTCCTCAAGTGACTTCTACCGGTTCTCAAAATTTTAATAGAGCTTCAGATTCAAGATTCAAAACTGAAAGATTTCCAGGAGTTCTTAATACTGATCCAAGAACTATCCCGAATAGGTCTTTTACAGATGAGAAAAAATATGGAGTACATTCTCATATACCTTTTCAAGGCAACAACAGCGGTAACCCGCTTGGCATTAAACGGACAGGCATATCTTACACACCTCGGACCACTTCAGTTGTTGGAAGAGGAGGTAAACCTATCAATAGTAACAAACGACTACACCGCGCGAGACACAACCACGGATCCAGGGATATTCTTCCAGGTATTACAATAATAGAGAAGTTTTACGCTTTGGAGTACTAAATATTGCTTTCATGAAATTTTGCACGATTATTGTTGAAGGATGGTATTTTATTTTTTCAAGCGCATAACGTGCTCAAAATGTCCTTTTTTCCCTTTGCAAAATTACTTTAAATCCCGGCAGTGTAATTTTTCATCACGGCCTCCAGCGTTTCGGTTGTAATGAATTGGGTTCATGTTTAATTGCTGTCTTTAGAGCTGCCCGTTGTCATAAGATTTTTCTTTATTCTTCCCTGTAATTTCATCTTATGGGGTTATCTAAAGGGTAGGAACTACCCTTCAAATATCTCCATAAGATGAATTCACAAGGACACAGGAATTGAGATCAGGTGAGAGAAGATGCCCTGCAAGGCCACAGTCGGAAAGATGGAGGTACCTGTTCGACAGGACTCTTGTTCCAAAAACTTCGCGCAAAAAGTCGAAAATGACACTATGAGGTCTTACGTCCTCCTAGTAAAACCAAACTCTGTCCATATCAGTTTCTTCGCCCATAAGTAATGGGATGTAATGTTCTTGAAAGATGTAGAGGTAAACGTCTGGTCCACCATTTTGTCAATAAAGGCTGCATTAGCCAAACATCGTACGCTGGAGGATACGGTCGGATTTGTTACGTAATTTTGCAAAGTGGAGGGCATATTAAAGCATGTGTTCATGTAAAAAAAAGAAAAAAAAAACGCTTCCACAATAATAATGCCAAGTTTCATGAAGTGGGTCCATTGATTTATAATCAATTTTTGAGAGTATAGCACAATCGCACTATATATCGGAAATAGACCTGTTCTCATGGAAACTCAGTCTCGTGAAAAGAAATGTTGCAGTATTGATTTTATTTCTATTTACTCTGCGTGTTTGTAATGTAACTTTGCTTTCCTTTACAAAATCCATTGCAGATGGAGGCGGTGAAACTCCGAAAAGTTTGGCAAAATGTATAGTATATAAATAAAATTATAATCACATATGTCTGGGTCCTTATCTATATATATATATATAATATATATATATATATATATATATATATATATATACACACACTACCGGGGGGGGGGTTGTATAAAGTAACGCAAGTGAAGAGACAAATCCGATTTCAATTATATTGACGCAAGTGAAGATGGACAAGTAATATTTATTACATGTACTTTATAACAACTGTATATTCGATAGTAAAGTTTAAAATAAGAGGTGTTGAAAATGTTTTCACAAATTAAAAAAAAAGTTAAAACTAGTTTAAACCAGTTCAGATCGGATTTCTCTCTCTTCACTTGCGTTACTTTATACGCACACCCTGTAGCTTTCTGACCTGTCAAAAAATGACGGGTTGAAGTTTTGTAAACCCCCTCTGGGGACCCCGCCCTTCCTATATATATATATATATATATATATATATATAATACGCTAATTCTGTCTATCTGTTCCACCCTAAAACA